>JBBMOI010000015.1:862500-865000 GCA_038088405.1 Porites divaricata | reverse complement strand
AAGGTGGCACGAAGAAAAGTAGTTCTTCTCTCCCCAATCTTTCTGTCATAAAATCAAAGATGGCGGCTACAACAATACGAACATAAACAAGCTTTCGCTCGCCCAAAATACGCCTGCACTGCAGGCTATTATTAGTTATATATATCATCAAAAGAACAACAAAACGGTGCTTTTGCTGTTTGCCTTCTTCTTTGAAGCACTGAATTTTTTCTGCAATCCTGCAGCTTACCACTCTAACTGCCAGATTAAGCAAAAGCGTTTCTCTGCGCTGGGAGATAAACTCTATCTTCATGATCCTTTTTTCAGTACGACAACAGAACAACCTGGCCTTAGCTTAAACAAAGTTGCCCTTACCTCCGTGAAAAGTAATTTGTGTCGAAGACAGTCTTTGTCTTGATTGCGTGCAGCGTATTCCTTGGGGCATCTTTTATAATTTCCTTTTGTTCTAGCTGGCTGAAGATAGAAGTCGGCAAGAATATTGTATGTGACGAGGGAAATATCTCTATCAACACATTCTTCGCTTCTTCTATCGGCATAAACAATTTTTCGGCCCAGCGAAGGACTTTGTGAATTCATACTCGCCGGTTCAAACTAAGACCGCGAATATAAATTTGCTTTGCCGGGATAATGTTTGATTGACATTTGCGTATCAGCGAATCAAAACTACTTCCGCTGCATGCTTCTGGTTGAGACATTAGCGGAAATGATACTCTATTTGCCGACTGTATATTTTTCTTCTCAGCAAAACAAAACATACGAAGAAAACTACAATTTACAAAAACAATTAATCTTTTACACCTTTTATAACTGTCAAGAATGTATTTTTAAAATGAGGAATGTTTCTACGTCTGCCACTGGACCGCCTAAAAGCCCTGGACTTATAACCCACGTCGAAACCGGAGCTGTAGCAGTGCTGATCAAAATACGACTTGCACGACTTGCATTTACTGGTACTTAATGAAGCTTCAAAACGTTATGATAAATCGAATTCGAAGCTAGGGGGGGTTATAATTTGAGCTTGCAGGATCTTATACCCGGGGGAGGAGTCTCCCACATAAAAGTGACGGGGATGCTTGTCATCTCGCTTTGGGGTGTGTCGCAGATTTTGGCCTCACTTAGGGTGTTTGGGATAGAAAATCACTATGTTTGCCCTATCAGGTATCGCTTAGTACTGTGCATAAAGAAACCTACCAAAAATGCCCTGACACTGACCACACAGAAAACTCCGGCTGATTAATTAAAATTAACTTTGCAAGTCATCAACTAGCCTGTGTACAGACGTCCCACCAACACGACACCGAAAGAACTCAAAAGAGAGCGGGGTTGTCAGTCTTGTCACCGTCGACGCGACGGCTGTTTCGCCTTTATTGTGACGGCGTTAAGACGGAGCAGCAAACAGAAAAGCTCTGCCGTGAAAATACCTGCTCTCTCTGTTTTTAAGCCTTAACACCCACACCGAATCAGGCCACATCTCTCGGAGACCAAGGCTCGGAAGGGTACTCCTTTATACAGGCTATATAGGTATGTGCGGATGCAAAGGGTATGCTTTTTTTAACCGTTTTGGTCTGAAATAGGGTATCAATTTTGACCATTTTGGTCTCAAATAGGGTATATTTTGTGCACTCTAGTCTTGAATTGGCCACAGGGGTATGATTTTTTAGAAGAAGCTACTTCTTCATCATTAGGCGATAAGAAGCGTGCCGCACACCCCCATCCAATATTTCTGGAAGTACTCCCCCCCGGGAGGGGCAAGGGTTCGAGTGTCGCGTCCATGTCTCGCAAAGAAAATGTAGGAGGATGGCCAGAACCATACAAAATTTACAGTACATCGGATCTATAAAATAGATCTACAGCCCCAAAATACAAAAACCCCTGGGACGGGGATGCCTGAAGAACGACCAGTTTGCTGTTAATTCTTCTCTTTTTATACAGATTGGTAAAGAGTTTTTCGTTTTAATCTTCTCACAAGCATTTCCGTCCCCCCGTCCCTTTCAAACGATAGACATCCCCTTATCCACTCTCCGGGTGCTGGGAGTCTTTTTGTAACGCACGAACACTTGACTTCACGCACGCGTTTAGCATATACCGATTTCGTCACAGGTCGTTTGACGAGTGAGGGGTTGTTTTCGTCCGATAGCATGCAAACATGAAACAGAGCGGTTAAAATCTTGACGAAGGGCTGTAGTAAACAAGGCACAGGACACTCGATTTGTAAGTAAAGCCAATATTCTTTAATATTTAAACTGAAGATCAGTCACTAATATGCGAAACATCGATCGAACGTTCGATCGAACCTCGATCCTTTATCATTTCGAAGCTTTGATCACCGGGTCAAGGAAGGTCCCAAAGTCCTCTGATCCAATATGCAGTCAACAAGTTCATCATACAACCTTTGCACGAATCGATGTGCTCAACAAAAGACTTATCAAAATTCTGCTTCTGTAAGCTTTAATAATTTGCGGGCTGGCCGTTCGTTAATATTCTTGCATTTTAGGTGTCT
>JBBMOI010000015.1:822500-847500 GCA_038088405.1 Porites divaricata | reverse complement strand
GCTGGAAGCAGGTCATGATTGGTCTTGGTTGACCTCTGATTGGTTTGCGGATAAAGTGGCACAAGTGGACTTTTTTCTGTCAATCACAAAATTAGAAAACTAAAGCTTCGGCAAAACGGGCAACGATGCAAAAACGTACAACTTGTTTTGCAACATTGCTGCAAAACGAGTTGAATAGCGATGTTGTGCGTTTTACCACCCACGTTTTTAGTATGTGTAATCAAATGGTGACGAGTGAAATTAGGGAATAATTTCCCGCGCGTTTTGTCCAGATCCTTTAGGCGAGGGAAATTATTAGGATTTGGACAAAACGCGCGTGAAATTATTCCCTAATTTCACGAGTATACCATTTGATTACCTATTAATATCATGGGTGACGAATTACGTTAGCAATCGAGGATTTTTTACTTGTTTATGCTGGATCGTATCGATCGATCGTGAACTCCACTCTCTCAAACCTTTAGAGCTGAAATTTGGCTTAAGTTTTCGGAATTTTTCGACAACATACCTCTAAGAATCCTTCTTGATGTGCTCTTTCGTATGTTCAGGTTTTCTAAAGCGTCTTTTTATGCCCTGACATCTTCATTCATGACATTTTAAAACTTCGTCGCCATCTTGAAACGGAGACGTACTGCAGGTTGTCATGGCAATTTTGTAATTTCACATGTGAAATTGCAAATTAACGCTGAAATTTCGCGCCAAAATTAAGGAGTAATTCGTCACCTATGATATTAACCTATTAACAACCTGATTTGTTGCAAGACAGGTTTGATGTGGGTGGTAAAAAGCGCAACATCGCTTTTCAACTTGTTTTGCAGCAATGTTGCCAGACAAGTTGCATGTTTTTTGTTGCCCGTTTTTCCGTACCTTAAAGTAAATTGGAAATCGCTCTACATGCCATTTATAGAGCGTTTTCACATGACGTCACGGCGGTCATATTGGTGTTCCAAAACCATAAGGTCAGCACTTTTTAACATCTGTCGAAAGGCCCTTGGACACCTTATGAAGTTTACACAACGTTTTGGATTAGCCGGTTAAGCACTGCGTTTTACAGATTAGGGTTAAGCACTACCTTTACTGATTAGGGTTAAGCACTTCCTTTGCTGATTAGGGTTAAGCACTGTTTCGAAACTGGTTAGGTTCCTTTTGGGGGTTGGGGTTGGGGTTGACGCTATGTGTACTTTAATCTACCTTGTGTAAACTTCATAAGGTGTCCAAGAGCCTTTCGGCGGATGTTAACGAGTGCTGACCAAACCATAAAACGGCAGCCATGGTGGTGTACCAAACCAGTCCTTTGGGAATTGAACTCTTTTCTTATGTAAACGCTTTCTTTTGTTCCAATAAATTTGCATAGTCGCCGGCCAAGTGAGTGAAAACGCTCTATTCACCTTGATTTTTTTAAGGCGTTAGTTGTTGGGTACCGGCCTAAGAATTCTATTTCGTTTGACTTTCACATAAGCGCCCAGCTGTTTGGGAACAAAACAATGTGAAAAGTTTTATGAAATTAAATTACATATTTGTAGCGTGAGTTTGTAGTAGGTTTATGTTTAGGTACATTTTTGCTTGGAATGGCCTCGAGGGTTGATTTGTATTGAAAAAATATATATATATTTAACAATTAGTCGCCTCAGGCGACGTGAATATCGGCGAATAGTCACCGAGACGAAGTCGAGGTGACTATTCGCCAATATTCACGTCGCCTGAGGCGACTAATTGTTTTAGTATGATTACATTGATGATTATTCGAGAAAATAAAATTATTGATCAATTTCCGACCCCGAAACATCAAAAAATCTGGCTGCCATTTTAAAAACTGCTAGCCTTCAATGCTATAATCACCGCGCGGTGATTATAGCGGGATAAAGCGAAGCTCCTAGCCAATCACAGCGCTCTATTTTCGATAGTCATCGATGTAATTATACTAAATATAATATATATATATATATATATATATATAATAAGTAACTGCGTAATTTAAGTATATAAATGAGTTGTCGAGTGATACTAATTATTATCGTACTAGGTAGTTAACAACAATTTTTACATTCTTCAAATGAAACAATGTTATGAACAATATTTCTAGCACAATAACAAATAAAATGCATTTATTTAATAATTTATAGCGTGCAATGCAGGCGTACTTTCAGTGTTTTGCAGTGGGTGAGGTACCAATGCAACCAACAAAGAGTTAAGGCCGACGAGTGAAAAATTAGGGATTTTAAGATGCCACAACAGCGACGACAACGAAAGTGAAAAAGGAATAGGTTTTAATAGGCAAAACAACAACTCTCCACGTGCATCACGCTTTTTTGTACATTTCTTTGCCGTCACTGCACGACTACGACGGGAAAATTCCTAATTTCGCGTTTTTATGGACTGGAGGACGTAAACAAACGACAGCTAAATTTTCTTTCTCTTTCTGAACTTGACTATGGTTCTTAGGAATTCGGATCAAATAGAGTTCGCTTGCATTTGACAAAGTGAGTTGGAGCAATCGCGATAGAGATTGAAAGAACGCAAATTCACTTTTTAAGCGACGTTTTCGTGTCGGTCGCCGTCGTGGTACAGTCCGACCTCTATTAAGCGGCCACCCTCGGGACTTTGAAAAGTATGAAGATAATTCCAAAATTCATTGTAACAAAACATCAAGTGCATTTCCAGCCCATGCATTTTACCATATTGCTAGCTCTAATAAACACAGAGGACACGTAGTTGAAATGTACAGTATTTCTTCGGGTTGATAATGTACAGAAAAAAATGAAAAACATCTTTGACAAGTTTCTTAGGCATTTTGGCATCAACAGTGTAGTATGTGAAAAAATTTAGCTCAAGATATTTCATGGAAAGATAATTTGCTGGCCGCTTAATGGAGGTAAAAAAAACCATATAAATAATTCACTTGCGACAGCAAAAAGGTGGCCGCGGCCGCTTAATAGAGGTGGCCATTGAATAGAGGTATCAAATACAGCAGTTTACTAACAAATAAATCGGGACTTTGGAAAGTGGCCGCTTAATAGAGGTCGGACTGCATCTTAAACTCCCTAATGATTTCAGGATGGTGACCGCGGTCAATGTCGACACCTCTGAGCTTTCGTTCAAAAAGATGAACTCACTAAGTGACATTTATCTTTTTAGTAGCCTATAATTTTCTGTTTGCTATGTATTCAAATCTCGCATAATGCAAAGTTCATCTTTTATCTGTATTCATTTTTCTTTTATAACCCCCGTTAAAGGTTTGTGTTGCAAACCGAAATATCGGGCAAATATAACTCACCACTTTATTTTTGTTTTCTTTCTATATTTTTTCTACTCTTCCTGCCGTGAGGATAAGTGTACTGTTTTAAGTTTCAAATTTCGCCTGTTTTGCAGGCTGGATAATTTTAATACTTACAGAGTTAAGATTAAAGATTTCACTGTACTGAAAGGGGACATAATGCTGTGATAATGCCTTTTATACCACAAGCTTACTATTTTCTGATCCTGAGGTGTGCTGTGCATTGGGTCATTGCATTACCATGGGTGTCAGAGACTTCCGGTTTTGACCAAAGATGGGCCTGTAGCCGACACAGAAGTATCCCGCCGCACGCGAAAAAAAAAAAAAAACAGCACTGATCCAACGCAAACGTTCTTTGTTCGTCACGTAATCTTTACGTGGTGGAGGATTGCGTGACAACCCTTAAAGGCTACGTACAATCCCAACCTATTGCTGGGCCAACAATGTTGGGAGTTGTTGTATCCGTGTTGGCAGTGGTGTGCAAACAGATGCAACAACTCGCAACAACGTTGACGCACCTGCAGTTCATCGTCGGGAACCCATAAGACTTCAACATTGTTGCTCTACGCTTCAGCAATCACGGAACAAAAGAAATGTTGGGAGTTGTTGGCTCAAAAGTTTGACCGGTTTCAAATTTTGCGCAACAACTCCCGACAAGACACAACAACAACCAAAAGGGTGTGCAAACGGACGCAAGATTTAACATCCAACAATGTTGCGTCCCTTTGTACGGGACTCTAGAAAGAACTCAATTATCCTCTCCACTTTTGGAGCTTTTCAGGGATAATGAAACAATATAATTCAAATGGAACATTACATAGTTAAGAAGGATTTGATATGCAATACTTTATTAAAAATACGAGATAAACTTACAGGGTTATGTCCTTATAAAATATATTAAAACCGCGTGAGCTAAGATCAAGTCGCGCGATTCTGGCAAGGAAATCACGGTTCGATTCATGGTACTCTTGCGACAAGAGGTTTTTGTTTTGACTCAGTTTTCTTCTTGTTAAGTTACAAGTTGATTTTTCTGATTTTGAAATGTTTGCTTGTTCCGGAACGTAAGCAACTTCAGTGGGCGCAAATCACAGAGAAACAGCACTAATACTCTAAAGACTGATATGAAAATGTCCTTCAGTAAAAATATCCAGTCTTATTGCAGAACAATGCGCAAGTTGTGTTTTGTGAAGAGCAATGTTCCTGAACTTACTTTTTGAAACAGGAACATTGTTATCTTTTGTCCAAGATGAAGCATGAAATATCAAGCGCACCTTGAATGAGCGTGAAGTGAATTGCTCGACTTGAAAATAGTCATTTACTGATCGACAGTAACATTTCTGCATAAATATTTAACGCTTTTTCGACAATCAAAACTAAATTTTTCGTAAAATGTTTTTCTATAACTCTGAACATTATACAATATTTTTGCAATTATTGCTTTGCCGTCTTTCCAGTTGCTAGCATTCATCCGGGATAAAGCTTGATTCCATCCTGGAATGCCTACGGCATTTTAAACTGCCCTTTGCTATCACATTTTTGCAGGCGGAACCTGTACGTGTGAGAGCGCCACAGCGCTTGCGCGGTGTGCTGACCTTGCTTGGAGTCGAGGTCGCTTCTGGGATCGAAAGATCTAACTGGCGTTTGGTATTTCCTACAGGATCAGCATAAGATGTCGGGATGGCCGAGTCTTCCAAAATACCTATATAAAAAGAAATGAATGTGAATGGTCACGCATTACTAACATGGTGTTTAATCCATTGGAGCTAATAACATGAATCGTTATACAGCTTGAAATTTTGTCCCAACAGCGCGCGCTCTCATTGGTTAATTATTCGAGATCACATGACATCCGACAATGAAACTGTTTCCCGCCAAAAAACGGGCAACAGTTCACCGTTACCCGCGAATGTTGACCGACGACCACCGTTATAGCGAAGTTTAATGAATTTCCAGCTTCAAAATTTCCAGCTATATAACAAATCAGGCTGGTGCCTCAGAAAATAGTTGATTTTTTTTTAATCTCAATGTTTCCCTCAGCGGATTCTCGGGAAACAATATTAACTGTTTCTCTCGGGACCTGTCATTAAATTTTTATTATGCAAGCGGGGTTCCAACAAGTACCGAATTACACGATAATGATAAAAGGAAGAACGAGATTTTAAACTGAGAAAAAATGATAGGTTTCGTTAATCAAACAAATGGCGAAACCCAAAAAAGTGTCCATAATGTAGTCAATTAACGTGGTGCGCGGGTTTGTCTATGAGCACGTACGCGAGTGCAATGATTCATTCCCTTTGTCACTTGGAGTCTTGTCACGTGACCATCTGCTGATGAAAGACCCTGTGTTCAACGCAAGAGGTGAAGGCTTGGGCGCACAAAGAAGGTTTTCGTGGAACTGAGAGTATTTCCTCCTGATGTAAAAGAACAACCAGTTTCCTAAATACAAAAAACAATTTGCAGTTTCATTAGCGTTAGTAGGACACTGCAAAGTGATGTAACGTTTTTAAAAAATAAAATTTCTCAAGGCCGATCGCGGTAAATTGGAGTCCGATCCTGATTGGCAGCAAGCGCGAAGAAATTTTTAATCGCTGCAAAAGGGCGGGAAAATTGTAAATTGCCGCAACCCTGACGCCGCTTACCCTCTCAGCTGTGAAAAATAGCGGGAAATCGAAGACATGACAAATTCCTTGGACAACTTGATTAAGGATACCGATAGAACGAAAAACTACTTACCAAGTAATGCCAATGTAAGAAGACACGAAAGCGAACCATAAGATAAACTGGAACGAAATTTAGTTTCGCTCCAGGCGTTGATAGGCACAAGTATGAGAAGAACAAGTCTCGTGAAAAGAGGAGCATTCAGGAACAAAATGCAAAGAGTCGCTAACAGGAAATACCCTGCATGCAGCAGGCACGTGGTGACGATCGCTAGTTT
The DNA here is from genome assembly GCA_038088405.1 of Porites divaricata. Classification (NCBI taxonomy): domain Eukaryota; kingdom Metazoa; phylum Cnidaria; class Anthozoa; order Scleractinia; family Poritidae; genus Porites; species Porites divaricata. Next base: position 841,291 of record JBBMOI010000015.1, on the reverse strand, counting down.
GTCCCCAGTCCCTCCTAGGTATTGCGTCAACCATGAAAGTCTGTCGTCGATCTTTTCCTGCATTTGATTTGTTGCCTGTAAAAGAATTTATTCAATTTTTAATTGTCAGTAGTGAAAGCAATTCAAAAGGCACGCGTCAAATTTCAGACCCCAAAATACCTTGAGTAAGTAGACAATAGTTTCGTTGATGATTTTCAAGTTTTCCATCGTCTCGCTGTAGTGTTGCGTTGTTTCACTGTGATACGACATCATCTGCAGAGTACTATGGTCTAAAGAGAAAGATATTCATTGGGAAATAAGTGACCACATAATTCAGCAACATGGGCGGTAAAGAGTATTTTAACTCTAGCTATTAGCCATCTTGAAGCAAGGGGGCCTATTTCTACTCAGTAACATTTTATGTGGGAGGGCTCGGCCTCGAGGCCAACCTCTTACCCTTGTACGAGTACCCCTTGTATATACCTCCATTGAAAATCGATACCCCTTTCACATACCCACTACAGCAAGTCTTCTTGTCACATCACACATATGTACAACTATAAGGTACCTCGTTTTGAAACAGGTTAGATAGGCTTTTTATATATACCCAAATTGCAAATTTCTTTCCTTTTCCATATATTTCAACTCAGGAAATCCCCTCTCTTTTACGCACCCAAAGCTTTAAAAAGGTACCCCTTTCAGGCAGAGCCTCCCCGTGTTGGCCATCACGTGGAGCTGCCTGGTACCAAGGCGCGTTCTAGCGGATTCGCAATCGAGAGCGACTGGGGCGACTTTGGTTCTGGGTAAGGGGTCATGAAAAAGGTGCTCACTTTTGCGCCAACGTCGAACGCTCCCATGTTCCATTGCGCGATACTCCTTGATCGATTTTAGTCGAGTTTTCTACTCAAGAGTTGAGGCGCCCAGGAACGAAGCAGCAAAGGGAGTACCTCACCCCCCCCCCCCCCCCCCGGGTTTGAGGTTACATACGAGACTGGCTCGTTGTTGGGTCGAATTCAACCATGGGAATGTTTTGGGGACACCGTCGTTTCTTGGCTGTTACGAGGTTGCGCAGAAATAAACTGGCTAAGAATTTGGGTTTAAAACACAGTCCTACCTCAAAATAACCAATTTCCTTGCGTTAAAATTCTTACCAATTTTATTCCAGACTTCTTCTGCTTTACTGCGAATCCTGTTCAGATCTTCAAGGATTTTGCGATGGCTTACTTTTCTGTCCACGTCTTGTTTCTTAATTTCCAAGGTAGCATTTTCTGTGGATTGAAAAGATTATCTTAAGTCAGATTGACGGTAAGCCGAATAACGCAAAACTACGACCGACTAGGAGAAAAAGATATAACAGACCACCAATCCGTAACTAAACCAACCAATCACGAGTGCCTCGTAACGCACCCGTGGCAGGCAACCGATGCACGTTGATGTGTTCCGATTGGCTGGATTTGAGGGGATTTACCCAGATTTTTCGTTTTTGATACAGATGGTAGATAAACCTTCCGACATTATACATATCCTTACCAAGCTTTTCTTTGATGGTTTTGGCCATCTCCTTCAGCTGTCTGCGACCATTGTCTATTAACACTTTTTCGTGATTTAATGCCCTCACGTTTCCTCTTAGACTAAATGAGATCGACCGCTGGACATCTTCGTAGTTAGATTGCAGCTGCTGCTGTTGCCTAACGAGGCGTTCTTGGCCAGCCGTAACTCTTATCACTGTATCCTCTGCAACGTCTGTAAGCCTTCGTTGACCATCCTGTTTTTTAAAAAAAGAAAACTCGTGCAGTTATAGTTTGTGAACTTGAGCAAAGACGTTTTTGATCCCCGCACGTCAACCGGAAGTGGACTTTTTTCATTCTTAAGCGTTTAAGCTGTGTTTTTCAACTACGTGCGCCAACCGGAAGTGAGCCTTTTTCTACTTTAATATGCCTTGACACTACCTTGTTTGTCCTTCGATTTGCCCATGAATTTATTCAAGATCGAGGCTCAAGAGTGCAGAAAGTCCACTTCTGGTTGACTTGCATTGGTCAACTCCCTAATGTTTTTCAAAGAGTTGCCTAGACCTTGTGCTCACAGTTTTTCTCCGGGTACTCAAGTTTTCTCCTTTCCTCAAAAACAAACGTTTTGAATTTCCAGTTCGAAGACGAGGAACCACTATGTGGATGTGCTGCCTCTAAATCGTTATCATTATTGTTATCATCATCATCATTATTATTGTTATTATTATATTATTATTATCATTATTATTAGTGATGAAAATTAACTTAAAGCGAGGTTAGGAGCCTACACAGCTGGGGTTCCACGTACCTCTGAAAATTTTAGCACGCAATCAACTCTAACAAGAGCTGATCACCGTAATCAGCTTCTGGCTCTAAGCGTACACGCATATCGGCAATGGAGCTGAGAACAAAGAGACCACAAACTCGTACCCATGTCTTTTCTCTCAGCCCCTACCATTTTCTCAGAAAAAAAGCGCCGGGGACGAAATTGGAGAGAGAAAACAAACACGCTTCTTGCGGGCTTAGAAAATCCTAAAACGCATGAAAAACTTGATGCTCGCTGGCTTCACGTGAGGATACCCTCGCCCGCTTCTTCAAAAGCAAGTGAACAAGTATAGTTTTTGAGATGAGGAGGTCTTTCTTGGGTTCTATCGCAAGCTTAAGAGATTTTTTCCGAAAGAGGATAATTTGTTCCCCTCTATACTACTCACATCAATCATTAACCGTTTCAAACAAACTGACCTGTAGGTGGTTCATGATATGCACCTGGTTCTCCGCCTGATTTGCCAGTTTATTGACAGTGAACTCTGTCTTGAGTCTAAATTGTTGCTGTCTGGTGGCGTAACAAATTGACCGCGCCCTATTACTAATGATGTGGTAACTGTTCCACGTGTTTGCGTCCATATCAGCCGTGCACTCACGCAGTTCCTGAAAAGAAATGTTGCGTAGGTATATTGGCACACATAAAGAAATCATCATACTTAAAATTATAAAATATAAATATTGTGTTAATCAGCAACGTGATATGTCACGTGACCATTTTGCTAAAAATCGTAAATTATTGACCAATTGGTCTGAACTTAAATATTGTCCCAAGGATTTCAACGTAAGGACACAAAACCGACTCAGTGTCAGACGCAGCATTTCAACGGCCAATTAAACAAATGGATCACTCAAGCGACTTTAAGTGCTCGCGTGCTCCCAATAAATAAAGAAAGCCCCTACACACAGAGACCTTGCGAAACTACGACAGTAACAACAGGAACGACCAATACACAGTAGGTTTAGGAAGCAAACAAAAACTTCTGCACGTGTATCATGCTTGTTTGTAAATTTCTTTTTCATACATGGGCAACTACGACTTGAAATTTAGTTTGATTTTACATGGGAACGAGAAAGGCAAGGTGACAAATGTGTACCATCTGTCTGAATTCCAGTGCGATCCCCGCCCTCTAGCCCCAACTTAAATAATCGCAAATTCTATTTTTGTACGGCGTTTTTTTGGCGTCGCCGTTGTAGGATCATAAGTTCCCTACTGACTAAACAACTGATAGACGGGTTGAATGTATAGGCCTTGGCGGATTGTGCTAGCATAATTTTTGGCATAATTGGAGCAAAAAAGAATAATTGTTTAAACAAGCACTGCCACGGCATAATTAGCAAATTTTAGCACTTTTTGGAGCATAATTTCAAAAAATTTGGTAAATATGGTGTATTTTCTCCAGAAAAGTACGCTATAGCTTGAGTTAGTTTAAATCAAGAGATTACTATATTCTTTTGGTTCATTCAGTATATACTAGTGTGATCGTTAAGTCGATGAAAGCATTTTACAAACGGCTCAGAGATGCGAGCAGCTAATTTGGACAGCTGAGGGCCGAGACAAACTGCCATAAAACACAAATAAATTTACAACATTTTATTTGAAAAACATCGTAATTTGGTGTCGTTATTGCACGCCCATATGTACAGAATCTAGGTCATTTTGTCAGCATAATTTCGGAAATCAGGAGCATAATTTGGGAATTCTGGCATAATTTTGGCATAATTTGGCAAAATTTCGAGCACTGTTAGTAGCATAATATGCCATTTTTAGGAGCACAATCCGTCAAGGCCTAGTTGAGTGATTGGCTGCTTAGACTGCCTTTCTGACCAGTTCATCTTCAATTTTGACCGATCATTTACGTGACTGATTGAACACTAACCATTTCGTCTGTACACTCGTATGTCTGTCTTCCTTCAGATTTTGACTGACAGTTTAAGAGAGCCACACCCAGCTTTGCAAGTTCCACTTCGTTGATATCCCCGCAAGATTTCTTGATTCGGTTAATGACCTGAAATTTAAAAGGGCAATTTTCAGAACAAAACGCTGAAACAAGGAGCAATAAAGAACTCACCTGTTCCAGGATCCAAACTATTAGGAAATCGGTTCAAAAAAGTTTTGCGAAAACCACGCGCGGGCCGAGGTGAGACAGGATATTAGAACTCGCAAGCATTGTTTTCAATACCTCATTCCGGTATCCAACTCCTGATATGCACTATGATTGGTCAGTTTTGACAGTTTACGTCAACATTTACGTCAATCACTCGGCTTCGCGCGCGCAAAGCCAAACAGACATGGCGAGCATTTGAAACCCTCCTACACCACACATTTTGCCATTCATACACGAGAAACGGTTTTTCTGGAAATAGGTGGACTGTGGTAATCAAAAACTAACCGTTTTTCGCTCGCTTTCTTTCCCCCTGTTCGACCCCTTTTTGGGTCGTCTGCAATGACCGAGAACTTATCCCTTCGATCTTCCTTTAAAAATTCACAGAAAATTTGTAAAGACGACCGGACTATTTTTCTCTACTTACAATCTGATGACACGAATCCAGGGGGCTGAGGTCTCCCATGTATTTTCTTGCTTCCGCCAAGAACTTTTGCTCGGCCGTTGACATTTCAAAAGGGACCGGACTGTCTTGCAAATGTTTTCCTTGTTCGCTGCCAGTTTCCTCTGAGGACGAGCTGGAAAACGGCCACCAGGCATGCGCAGGAAGCAGCAACAAACAGATGAAAATGACAGCTACTGCAGCTTGTTGCCTGTTCATTGTAATACTGAAAGTGGGATGTTTTGAAAATCAATAAAGAGAGGGTAATTAGCGATTTAGAGAACTCTAATGATTTCGACGGTGCACGCAGCAAAAATGGCACAATACTTAACAAAAAGAAAAGGTTTAACTAACTAAAGCGGTTTCTCTATCGTTCTCTGCAAACAAGAACGTCCAAAGACCAATCATACATTTCCCGTATTCCATCAGTCAGAACACAAAATAAAACGACTTTGAGACTCGGGTTGACAATTCCTCACAAATCACTGTATTTTGTCACGTCAATCCTCGAAATAGGAGCTTTGTTCAAGGAAAAGAGGTGCCGTAATGCTTGACAGTTCACCTTTCATTTCCGGATATCCCAGCTCTTAAGGCCAACAATGTTGGACAGTTGAGTGGGTAGTGTATGGAAATGCTTGGACTACATTTTCATTTAAGTAATCAAGTTTTGGTCTCACAGTAGATGTCGTTTACCCGGGAGTTCAGTGCTTATCGACGATTCCTTTCATTTGGGATTAGGCCAAGAAAGCGCGCACAATCTGACATACGCGCGCAAACTTGGGGAAATTAAATACATTTAGTACCATTTAGGTATTTTACGGAGAGAGAAGTCAAAGTAAGATTAGCGAGTGAAAGGTTTTCTTTATAGGAAGACAGTATCTATTTCACCGTCGTTGTCGTCGTCTTTGTAGACGTCTTCATCAAAACTTCGTGCACTGGAGTAAAGATTAATTCCATGGATTTGAAATTGAGGTTATTAGGTTTAGGAAAGAAGAACAGAAAAACATTTACGAAGGTAGCTCCCTTTGCTATTCCTTGGCATGACCCATGAGCTGGCTGCGAGCTTTAAAATGCACACGTGTAAGTGAGAAACTAAATTTTAAAAAAAGTTGCAGTGCATCTTTTAAAGTTTGACTTCATTTGGCAAACTGCCCCCAAATACTTTGTTCGAATTTGTTTATGTTATTTTAACCATAACGCTCCATTAAGAAAGAGAAGTTTCGTTTTGCTTACCTGTAATAACGTTTCTAGTTCAGTTTCTTGCAGCATTCAGGATAATCTAGAACGCCTGACAAAATGCTTCACTTTTTTAAACATCGCCGCGCGCAATTCCACGTGGAAATGTAACAGTATGCTAATTACCAATTTGACCCATTGTTTACTTGCGAGCATTTAAATTACGCGGGTAATTTTCCCGCCAAAGTGTAGCATTGATTATCAGCATTCAAAAAATTAATTAATGGTTATTTTATTTTTTCTGTTACTGATTATTTCTGCTCGAGAACAGTCGTCCTTCACCCCACTCTTGATAGAGCTATTCGGCTAACTCAATGTTGTACCCAATTCAAATCCTTTGGGAATAAAATGTTTTGTTTCAGAAATTTCCACATCATTTAAATGTGAATGCCACATTATATCGCACATACAATACGCAAAGAATCTTAACCCCGGGAGATTTGAATAGAGCGTTTTCACATGACGTCACGGTGGCCATATTGGTGTTCCAAAACAATGAAACGGCGGCCATGTTGGTGTACCAACAAAATCCTCTGGGAGTTGAACTCTTTTCTCATGTAAATGCTTTCTTTTGTTCCAATAAATTAGCATAGCTGCTGGCCACGTGAGTGAAAACGCTCTATTGGGTACAACATTGAGTTAGCCGAATAGATCTATTGACCTCTCGTTGCTAACGGCTAAAATTTTAAAATTCCGTTTTAACGTTCAGAAAAAATATTCCGTAGGAACAAGAGAAGAGAAAAAACTGGAAAATGATCAGCAACGCGGGTTATGTATTTTTAACTTACATTGTTTTTGTCTAGGCGGTTCTTATTACTATACTTAATTATTTATATTTTTATTCTTATTATTGTTATTATTATTATTATTATTATTATGATCATCAATCTTTTTTTAAAAAATGTTATGATTGGTGTGTTGCACTATCGCTATCGTTGGTTTTCACATGACGTCACTAAAATTCAAACTAAAACACTATCGATCCTACCGAGATTTTACTTTCACGATGCATTAGAGCAGCTGAAAACTAATTTTCATACAAATTTTCGCTTCAAAAGGGTTCTTGGTTTTGTGATAGAGGACGCTTGAATTTCTAAGTTTTTGCGTGACGCGATATTTACATGACGGCCAAGAGAGCTGTCATGTAGGTTAAAAAAATGGCTTATTTCAGGAAATTTTGCTATTTAAACAGTTCATGTATTTGAAAAAGTATTACTTTAATGTTTATGCGTTTCTCGAGGAATAAATTCACGCTTTTGTAGCAAAACTCGGTAACAGATGTTTCTGTTGGTTTCCGTCCGCCATGTTGGAGCTCATCCAGGTGAGTACCAGCATGGCGTCTCCATACAAATCTCTATAAATTTGGGTAAAACATTTCTTCGAATATCTCGTATACGAAATATTCCTCTCACCTGAATCTTGGCGAGGGTCTTTGTATATGTACCTCCTTTTATTTCCCAGATTCTGGACTTTATCTATCTGAAGGTTTTGATTTTTATTTTGATCTATTTTGAATGGCGTGACACTGAAAACCAGCAATTGATGGCCTGTACGAAAAATCAAGTCTATCGTTGTCATCAAATTCCATCCTAGTAATGCAACACTTTATCCCATTACTAGTTGTCCTATTTGCTCAACTTGCGTGTTCTCTCCACTCTGTTCCCCATAGATTTCTTATGCCACCAATGTTCTAAGAAATGAACGATGATGAAACTTAACAAAGAATTGCCAGCGGATCAGACTAGGACGCAAGACATTTTGCCTGCGTGACTGGCATTTTTTTTTTTGTTTTTTTGCGAGGAAAAGAAGACAGACAGAAACACTGTTGTTTTCTCTGCCTTCCTTCTCTCGCCCCCTCCTCCATCGTTTTCTCGTTTGACCTCTTATTTTGCGAAACACGAACAACAAACACTTAAAAAAAAAAAACGCCTGTTTCGCAGGCCAATTTCTGTCCAGGGGCCCGTTTCTCGAAAGTCCCGGTAACTTTACGGGCCCGAAATCAAATATTCAAATCTAAATATAAAGAATAAAAGCGCGGATCCTTACCAACAAACTACTGCATTTTGTTTCATTAACTGATAGTTTTATCATGTTAGATGCCAAGCTATTGAAGCCTCTATCTTGCTCGTAAACAACAACAGCTTTGCGGGCCCGTTAATTATCGGGACTTTCGAGAAACGGGCCCCAGGTGCCGGTTTCTCGAATCCAGGTAACTTTTCGGGCCCGGAAACAGTTTTGTGTTTATCGTGTTTCATTCAAGGTCAAAGTTAATTTTGAAAATGATACAATGAAACTATCAGTTAAACAACAAATCAGCCTTCGAGCGCCCGAAAAGTTTCCGGCTCTTTCGAGAAACAGGGCCCAGTTCCGGTAGGTTTTCGCCAGGCCCGCACTATCAATGGTGAAGTGACCGAGACCCTTGACCTAGACAAACCCCCGCTCGCATCACGTGATCCACCCGAAATACGTTCATCGAGCTGCGAAAATTGGAGATCTTATTCCGCCAAGACAAATACATAAAAAAAACAAACAAGCCAACAACTTAAGTCTGATACTGCATTAATAGTTAATTTTGCAAGGTATCAAACTCGATCCTAAATAAAACCCAACATTTAATTTCAGAGAAACTCTTTAAGACAGCTGTTTTTGTCAGCTTGAGAAATCAGCCGACATTTCAATGATGTCTGAGCTGATGGCGCGTCAATAACCAAACCTGGGTAGTGCTTCTGATTGGTTCAAAATTTGCCTCATCCAATCAGAAGCACTACCCAGATCTGAGTAGTGACACGTCATCAGTATGGAATTTCTGAAGTCTCTCCTCAGACGTCCTTTCCCGCGGAAAGCAATGGCGGAACCGCGAGATGTTGGCTGCTTTCTCTGGATTCTGTTTTATACCGGGGGGGGGGGGGGGGTACTCCCTATGATGGCCTATATGGAGAAGCTCCGCCCGAAAAGGGTACTTTTTTCAGGCTTCAGGTCTATGAAAGGGTAAGGATTTTACTAGTTGAAGTATACGAAAGGGTAGGGAAATCTGTCATTTGAGTCTGTGAAAGGGCCCAACAGGGCTAACAGATGAATTTTATGGCTTTATAATGTCGAGAAAATGTTCTGTTTTTGCGATTGACTCCTATTTAAAAGACAGTGCATTTGCAGCAGTTAAAAGGGATACAAAGTTCTAAACAAGGTATGTGAAAGGGGTGCCATTTGTCAATAGAAGGTATACGAAGGGGGACATTTTTCGTGAAAAATGGTCTATAAAAGGGGAAGGGGTTGGACTTCGGGGCGGAGCTTCCCCGAATAAACATTTTTTGAGTATCGCCCCGGGGTTTGTCCTCCAATGAAATAATTAGCAACTTCAGCCTTACTGTCTCTTTTCTTGAATGTTGCTTATAAGGATCTTTTGTACCTCATGCCCCTTCTCGTTGATGAAGCAGAAGGCAACTCGCAGAGGCACAGGCACGTTTATTATACACAAACTGAATGCATCTTCTTCTGAACTTTATTTCAACAACTTTACAGCAATAATAAAGGCATAATCTCAATTCTGCGGTCTAATCTGGCATAATAAACTTTAACTTAAATGCTTTTTTTACAAATATAATAAAGTTTTTCTCTCTTAATAAAATTGATGTGATTACTTAAAATTTTAATGAGCTCAAACAAAATCAAAACCCAGAGCTAGGTATTAAATACCACGAAGTCTCCCACAATGTCTGTTAAGGCACATTTTAAGAGATTTTATGCAGTACACAACCATAAAATACTTGCTAAATGGCGACATTACAGTGGTCACTCAACGCCAAAATGAGTGACAACACCTGTAAATGGTGTTGAGGGGATAAATAGAGCTTAAGAAAATGAGAATACGTTCAAAAGCAGTCAATCCAAAAGCTACCAAAAAGATGTTTAGATCATTATTTGTTTTTTAATTTCCATAACAATGCCAACCAAATAGCTAGAGAACAGGATACAATGCAAAACTTGATAAAACTGCATTTTAAAAAAATTATGCAAAAATGTTTTTTTCTGTCATGTTGCTAATTTATACTGACTGATCAAAAATATTGTTAGACCATTGTTTTGTCCAAAAGATTCTTTCCAGTTCTACTGGAATATATAACTTTTGCCTGACTCAAAACTTAAACATTATTATTCAAACATTTATCCCCTCAACATGTTGTTAATTAATCACTTTTGCTACGCAACCTGAATCAAAAAGCATGAATGAAGACTCCACAACATCTTTGAACTTATTTGTCATTAGTGATCTTTAGATTGAAGCATGAGTACAAGTGCCATTCTGTTGCCACCAGTAGAAAGTTTGAAATGTCACTATGGCAACACCAACAGAAACATTAAAAAAACGATAGGTAAAATAAGTCACACAAAAACTCTGTACGTGCTTCACTCTTTTTTGTAAATTTCTTTGCCGTTAATGCACAATTAGGACATAGACTTTTCTTAAAACATTGCTCTATGAAGGATGCAAACTTGTGGGGATGATAACAATATTTCTCCTTTTCTCAACTTATGCTTATACAAAAAGACTTACGGGAAAATAGTGGAGTGACAAGCGTTTACCTAATGGACACAAACTTTGTTTGTTAACTCATACTCAGTCTTTCACTTGCATCCAAACTATAGATCACAATTTATCACAGAATAAAAAATAGAATAGTACCAAATCAATAAAAACAATTATGTTACACCATGTAGTTTTGTAGCTAGTAAATCAGGATATATACCAAGAACTCAAAATTTTTTCTCCTCATACTTCAAGGATGAAGATATCAGTATTAGTTTTCAGTGTTTTCGTCTTTAAATCCAGGGTCCAGTTGTCCAAATGCCAGTTAGCGCTAAACTGGGGTTAAATTTTAACCTGGTTTCTTTTTCTTGTTACCAATAGCAGTTTCTCGGATAATTTTCTCTATTCTTTTTAGCGTATCCAATCATCAAATTGTAGGCAAAGAGAATTAAACTGAATTTGCTTTTTAAGCTCTCATATTTGGGTTCAAATTTCGCACTAACCCTGGGTTATATTAACCCAGCTTTGAACAACCCAGCCCAGACAGATAAGCTGCTACAAAATACTTCACAGTGTAACTGCAATAAAAAGCAGTTCATGACAAAATTGTGAGAAAAGCAAATATATAGGTAAGCTATTTCTATGATACACGTACTGAGCACTATATTCCAATTTTTTTATAAACACTCTTTTGCACATGGGGATGTTGGTAAGGAGCAGCTTAAAATTTTCATCTTTGTTCATAAATATGATATTTACAAAATATTTTTTTATGAAAAATAAAAACTTTAAAAAAGGATTGACAACCTTTATTATTTTATCTGACCCCTAAGGTGTGTCCAGAAGTAATATAACAAATCTAAAAGTGTGACATTGTCTTATCTAACATTGCCATAGCCTCATTACAACTCATTGGGTGCTTTCCAAAAGTCAGAACTGGCCGGCCAGACGATGGCCGGACCGGTCATTTTGAAAATGAAATAGGCTTTTTCCAAGAGATTTTAATGAAGAATTAATTTCCTTCGTGAATGCTATTTAGGATTTGACTGATCTGGCTGGATAGCTTTGATTAAAAGTGAAATTCTCATTATGACGGGAATGGTCTGGCCGGTGAGTTCTGAAAAATGCAAAGCGCCCTTGCGTATTTTAGGTTTCCCTCGAGGTTTCAGTCAGCTGGGTGTCCTGTGAATTTTTAGAAAAACACCTGGTTGAAGAATGATTCATTTTACTGGCTCAAGATTTGAGGTGGATGCACGCACTGAATTTCCTGACTAAACCCATGTTAGATTAAAAAGAGTAATTTAGTGTAGGTCACAAGATGACAGGACACAAAGAGTGAGGTGAGGACACAAGAGTCTAACAATGTCACATTTAGATTACCTGCTGTCAGTAGTCACAGAAATAAGATCATACATAAACAAGAGTACATTTGAAAAATTAAATTCTTCAAACGAGCAGGTCAAAACTTATCACTGAAGGATGCACTTCTCATACATGAACAAGGTTCCTGCTTTGTTTCAGGCCAGGGGATGCACTCCAAACATGCTTTCCTCAGGTCACGTAGCTGAAGCTGTCAGATGTCCTGCATATAATCTGTTCCAGGCTCTGCAGCTATCTGTGACACGATCTCCATCAACACTCTTTTGGAGTCATCATCACCAACATCTTCTTCAGGTTGTAGTAAATCCTGGCCCTCACTCTCCTTGGGTGCATTTTCCACCCCTTCAGGGGTAGGCGTACACAGTGGAACACTGGAACTTTTGCTTCTCTTATCAGCCTGTTGGTTCTCAGTTTCATCTGGTATTTCAGTTTTCTGTTCATTAAATCAGAGAGAAAACAGAAATAAACTAAATGTCTTTTAAGGCTGTCTACATTTCTAATGCTATTTTTATAGTCTCCATATGCAATCTCATAATTTTTCATTCCCTGAATAATGAACCTAAGGACAGATCACAAAGACCTCTACTAAGCAGTGCTTTCCTAAGGTACTGTTCAGTATTACACTGCTAGGTGGTTCTAACTTTTGAGTCTGTGGATGAAATCCTAAAGTGTAACCATTCAAATGAAAGCTACAAAGGAGTACTTTCCTGTGGTACTTTTGCATGCTGTACAAAATAGTACGTCTAGCTTTTGAAGTCAGATTAGTTAATGCTTCAAGCCAGCCCACTTCTCTGTGTCTGGATTTATTATGGTATATAACACAACATTTTGTGTAAATTTTACCTCTGATATGCAAGGTGCACAGGGTTGTCAAAAGTAGCTGCATGGTTGCCGGCGAAAATTGCCACCTACTTGGTTAGTACTGGCTGGCTACTCTGCTTGGCATTTCTTTACAGATGTTGTTTTTTAAATAAAATATCCCTGGACTGGCCGCTTACTTTGACAACTCAGCCGCATACTTCAAAACTTTCTGACAACCCTGGGTGCAGGGAAAAGATTACCCACCTTGCTGTTATCTGCTCTAACATAAACACTTTCAGACAGTGAGCTTGTGTCTGAGTACACTCTTGCATACTCAGTACTGTTTCTGTCTCCAGCCTCAAGCAAATTACCACTGACATTGTCAACAACCCCTTCATCCCTTTGAGGAACCTGTTCATCCTGTTTTTCTTGTTTGATATTTTTAACATCAGGTGACTGTGTTATGGTCATATCAGTTGATATGCTTGTTTGCACATCTGGTAAAACCTGATTAGAATGGTTTTGAGAAGGTGTTGCCATGCCTGCAGCTGCAGATATTTTACTGTAGTAATTTTTCTCTCCTTCTGGTGATGAACAAGGTGCCGGAGAGTTCCCAAAATGCACTTTATGGATATGTTGAGGCCTGCAGTAAGTAAAACACATGCAATGAGAAATGGAGTGTTAAATTTACGGATGTGTGTGAGTGCAGGTGTAACTGAAGGTCTTCTTATAATCCTTATTGTATCACCTCTGTCAAAACCACACCTAAAAATATTACACCCAGAGAAATGAGACAGTTCTAAAAAACTGGAATACAAGTTGGGTTAGTTTATGCTTAAAATTAAACCTATTGCCATGCATGTTGAAGGGGAATGGCACCTGGACATGTCCATGTCGACACCACTATTTAAAGCCAATTCTGCACATTGTCAACAGACCAAAAACCCGACTAACAAGAAAATGCAGCTACAAAATAATGACATTTTTTCAGCTGTAGTAAATGCTTATCAGCACTTACTTAGGCTTTGTTTTCTTCTTGTGTAATCTTCCAGTCCCTCTTCCAATACTCCTGGAATAACAAACACAAGTAAATGCATATTGAATTCTTTTTTCTCATCAGCTGCCTGTTTTGACAAAGAGTTGATTTTGTTAGGAGAAATTATATGTTGATCATTAGAAAATAGTCCAGAAATAAGTATTAACACTGACCACTTTCATAGCTGATGTTACTCTAGATAAGTGTTTGGTTAGTATTAAATAAATATGACAACCCCTCATCATTTGAAATGTTTACATTGTTATGTGAGTTACTAGGTTAACCACATCAAATGAGTACACACAAAAAAGTTGGTGTATGAAAAGTTTAAAAAAATGCCCTAAACTTGAGCATGTGCCAAGGAATTGTGTCCTCTGGGATAGCTGTGAGGTTAATAATAATAATAATAATAATAATAATAATAATAATAATAATAATAATAATGATGATGATGATGATGATGATGATGATAATGATAATAATAATAATAATAATAATAATTGAATTATCCTCTCCCGGCCCTTACGGGGCTTTTCAGGGATAATGAAACAAATAATAAACAGAACATAACATTGTGAAAAATCCCAACTGGAGGGAGGCGAACCAGTTGGCTATTTCACAAATAGGTCCTTGATTGACCACCAAGCTTGCATGCTCACTTGTGGAAATTAGGTCAGAGAAGAAATTAGATGTCAATCAGTAGAATTTGGTGACCATTACACTAGTACATTTTGTAGGTGATGACATTCTTTATGCTATTTGTCAGGCCTGCTTGACAATGCAGCCATTTTGTGAAAAGAGTTTTGATGCTGATAACTGCTAGAATTGGGAGGTCAGTCATGTCAATATTCCCTAGATGACTATTGTTTTTACTCCTACAACATGCTTGATCATGCATTTCCATAATGAAACTGGATGTTGACCAACCACACTGGTGGACCATTGACTACAGCAAAATTCTGACAATGGGCTGATCTTCACACTACTTAGTGTTTGAATTTTACCCTGACCATGGTAAGTGTAAATTACATTGCACATTGAAAACTTACATGATCTTTAGAGGCCATGTTTCAGGCCATTCCACGACATAATTAAGAGATGTGGGTTGGAATGCTAAGGTGCGTCTGCTGTATCCAAATGGATTCATACTTGTACTATGACTGTTGCGAAGATTCTCCACGCCTGTTGACTACAATCAAAGATTACGCCAAATTAGTCCATGCAATATTACAGGGGTTTGTTCCTTAAGAGTTTTAAGGGTAAATTCCATTCTCTATATAGTGTACTGTAAAAGAAATATTCTACTGAGTAAGGTGATCCACTTCAACAGTTAAATGTTCAGGATTTATCAAGGGGGGAGGGGGGCACTTCATATAATGGCTATGCTATACTTTTTCTATGCTATTTGTACGTAGATTTTGACGGGGTTTGACTATACCATTTTTCAATAGGCCTAAAAAAGAGGTACCATTTCTTTCAAAAATGGTATATAAAAGGGTAAGGGGTTGGACCTCTAGGTCAGTCCGTGGAGCCTTCCAGTATAAAACTTTGTTCAGATTCTGCAGACTGATCTCCATACATTTCCTTAAAAATCACATGTAGTGATGAGAGAATTTGTTAAAAGATCCAAGCATTTTCCCTTTGATGATCATTTCATGGCTTCTCATAACCTTTTCTCTTGATTAATTATTGATATTATTAGGAGAGAATTGATGTTGGTCAATATTGGCGCTTAAAGGATTAATTATGGGAAAAAGCAAAAATACTTACAGGGCTATCAGACCAACCACCAAATGCATAACTCTGTCTACCATGATTGACAGTACCAGTCATCTGGTGAGAGCTACCAGCTGGAGGAAAAGTCAGGTTTAACCGTCTGTCAGCCTTTGCTTCTGCAAACAGCACTGACTTTCGATTGCTCTCATGAATTGACTGCTTCAATCCTGCATTTAACCTGCAACAAAATTTCAAAGTAGTCAAATTTTTTTTCCTTTGTGTAACAGTGTCAGCTCCGGAGGAGGAGAAAACAACTCAAAGCAACTCAAAGATTCCACAAGGCTCAGGTTTATTGTGCCAACTCTTATAGTGATCCCTTTGTAGGATGTGTTGTAGCCTCCCTTGCAGATGTTCTGTTACAATCCTCCCCATCAAACATCTGCTGAAACGAGCGGTTAAAAACCGGGACCAATCACAGTACACTTCCAGATCTGGGAGTGTGCTTTGGACCTTACGAAATTTCATGCGAGACTCCAGAAAAGATACGAAAGGTCTCAGAACATACTACTCAGTTAACTCACACACCTTTCGTGCTAAAGGCTACCCACACAATCTCATTGTCAAAGTTATCTCAGAGGTTAAATTTGCAGAATGGAAGTGGGCTGTACTACAAAACAATTAAGCCTGGAAAAATTCTGCCAATTGTTCAGTTACAACGTACCACCCTGATGTTGCCTCACCAAAAGAACATCTTTATAAGCAAATGGCATCTAACCTAGCCATTTTAAAGAGAGAAGTATACAGGGAGCCAATGCTTATCTCCTACAGAGATAAGGAGGCGGGGTGGCCGGGTGGTCACTGCCTTGGACTCACAATCCTGCAGTCCTGGGTTGGAGTCCCGCTCTGGACACTTGCTAGTTCTGTTCTTGGTCCTCCCCAGTTTGAATCTTTGGCTACGCTTGTTAATAGCCAACTGGTTGCCTTCCGCCAGTTGAGGTTTTTAATCCTGCTATGTTCTATTTGCATTATTTGTTTCAGAATTACATGAGTGGAGTGCCTAAAAACTAGTTGGATATGCTAAGTGCACTTTCCACTATAAACAAACCCTACAATCTTGTCCAGAGTAAAACTCTTTGGTCACATATCACACTCTTCCAAGCTTGTATGTCTTGTTTGGCTTGTCAACACTTTGACTTCAATGATGCCAATTGGTTCTCCGATATTCTGCACAAGCTCCAGAGGATATTTGCGAGCAAGGGGAAAGGAATCTAACAGCTTGTTTCAGCAGATGTTTGTGGGGCAGAAACGCATGATGAACCCATGAACATCTGCGTGAGAGGCTAGATGTGTTGGTGAGGCAAACCCTCTTGGGAGTTTCGAGTTTAACAGCAATATTAAAAAGGCTGACAAAGTTACCCATTGAATTTCTGTGAGAATTAGGAAAAACTGAACACATGTTGAGATATTTAAATTAAGGTCACATGACTGCTAGTGGACAATCATTGTGGCATAAATGTAACAGTTAAAATAGAGAAAATAGCTTAAAATACTACGATCCAAAAACTAAGGCACACAGGTGCCGTTATGCTTAGTTCAAACCAATGATGACCTGCCTAACCAGCAAGCAGATTAAGCAAAGACAACTTGATGACAATGACAACCACATGCGCAGGTCTAAAACCCACTTGATGAATGGAAGCGAATAAAAAATAATAAATAAATCGAACACCTCCAGAAGTTTGGTTCCATCCCATCCACAACCTTTAATGTTCACATTAGACCTGAAATTTCCCCTTCTTTGCTTCAACATGCCTGACAAGCCCTGGTCACAGTAACAGATCCAGGAGAAAGGTCAAAGGGTCCAGACCCCACCTACAACACCTTTAGTTTTTTTATTGCTGCTTGTTTGACACTGAAATTCTTGCATTAACAGGATCGCGTATCACCATTCCACTAATTGTTTCTTTCTATTGAAAAAAGCACATTTCATATTTGCACATTCAAATTTCAGGTTTATTCAAAAATGTAATTTTGGGAGGGTACTCTCTAAAGCCTGGTTTTCACTAGTGCATAAGCATAAGCATAAGCATAAGCACAAGCACATGTGTAAGCCAGTGAAAACTGGGTCAACATGAGCATAAGCATAAAAACAAGAAAAACGGACAAGTTTGTTTTTTTTGTGCTTGTGCTCATGCTTATGTTGTAGCTTTGACTAGTGAAAACGGGATCGACATAAGCACAAGCATAAGCACAAGGCTGTGGACCAATCATAGGCCACTTTGATCCAGACCTCAAGGAACATATTAAAAGCAATATGGCAGACAAAGTGTTTGCCATCTTGTTTATCATCAGCTTGAGGAGAGCTGGTATCGAGAATTGAGTCAAATATGCCATTCTGCACATGTGTATGTCCCTATGCTTATATGCTTATGCGCTACTGAAAACCAGGCTTATTGGTCTGCCCGTTTTAGTTTCAGTTCACATAGCAGTAAATGCCCCACCAGCAATAATTCATAGAAACATTTTCTTGTCTCTCAGTCTACAAGGAGGTGGGTGGGGTGGGGGGACAGGGAGAGCTCAGGGCACCATAGTATGGGGGATGAAGTAATTTGCCACAAACAACATTTCAAAAGTGTTTTCTGATTGAAAGATTGGACCCCTAAAGCCAAGTATTTTCCCGTCCTACCCTCCCACTCAGTCAAAAAGTAGATAGTAACTCACCTCCTCTGAGCCTTCTGCCTGGCTGCTGAAAGGTCTGGGAAAAATTTGGAGCCTTTGACAGAACCTGAGGTTGTCCCTGTATGTAAAGCCAACAAGTTTATCAAATAAAGAAGTTTGAAACTTAACTCTTTCAGTCCCAAGAGTGATCAACATAAATTTTTCTCCCAATAATGATCACTGCATAAGTAAGAGAGCAGGTTATGAGAACTTAACAAAATGATCAAAAAAGAGAAAATGCTCTGATCTTTTACCAAATTCTCTCAATTAATTCTTTGAGAAAATGTATGGAGATCAGTGTGGAGAATTTGTGTGTGGATATTGGGACTTAAAAGGTTAAATCTGGTTGAATAGACTTCCATTAACAACATTCTTAAGTCGTAAGACCTAGTTTCTACCAACTTCAATATTAAAGATATTTTATTTGGCCATTTTTGCTTGGATAATGATAACAGTATTATTGTTAATTATTATTAATTATTATTCTCAAGAGTAAATATCTGATTTTTCATTCAATTAAGTT
>JBBMOI010000015.1:805000-815000 GCA_038088405.1 Porites divaricata | reverse complement strand
ACTTGAAATCCAGAGTATTCCCCATGGGTTTAACAAGCAGCAAGCGGAATATCATTGACTACAGCTCCAGGGGGTTTACGTAATTTATCTAAATGAGAGAAGAAATATCTAATATTTACACGCTGTATTGAAGTCAAACCTAAGCAAGAATTCTTGACCAGTAACCACCAACAATCACCAAAAAAAATTAGTTGAGACACTTTGTCCTTAATAAAATTGATCGGATTTTGCCAACAGTACATGATTCTAGACTTCATCACGGAGAAACAAGCCTTCCTTTTCCTAACCCCTTAAAGTAATATTGAGATGCCGTTTTTAACATCTCTCACGTTTAAAAATGGCCAATAGGAAACAACAAAAGAGCCAAGGGGTGGGTTGGAGTCCAGATTTTTCTGAAAATGTAACCCTTCAGTCATGACACAGGGGCACCCAACGAGAATATAGTTCAAAACCACTTAAACATAGCATTGTTAAACGTATTTTAGTATTTAAACGGTAGATATAGGCATATTTTTATCCCCTAAAAATTTTTCATCTGTTCGGATTTCCTAGCTGAAAGTCTACTGATCCGAAAATTATAGGGATCAAAACTTACCTTTTCGAAAATTCTAGGTGACCTTTTTAGGGCAAAAATCCGTTAAAAATAGGCAATTATACCGTTTCTTATATGTTCGAAAATCCTAGGAGAGGTAGGCAAGCAAGAAATTTCACAACAACTGTTCCGAAAATTCTAGATCTCAAATCGTCTTCCGAACAGATATTGTTCCGAAAATTGTCGTTGGGTGCCCCGGATGACAGACATCAGTGTTGTCAGAAAGTTTTGAAGTAGATGGCTGAGTTGTCAAACTAAGCAGCCAGTCCAGGGATATTTCATTTAAAAACCGCCCCCCGTAAAGAAATGCCAAGCAGAGTAGCCGGCCGATACTAAGGGACGGACCATTAGAAAAGTTATCGGGGGGGGCGGGGGGGGCGGGGGAGGGGAATTTTCGAGCCGCAGGAATTTTTTTTCGTTATCAAATTCCTTGTATGAATTTTCTTCAGGCCTTTGCATGAATATTTCTTAGGGTTAATTGGCGTGCAAGAATTTTTTTAGATTAAATTTTCCCTTGCGCGAATTTTTTTTTTTGTACTTTGCCCGCCCCGCCCCCATAAGTTTTCTAATGGTCCGTCCCTAATCATGTAGGTGGCAATTTTCGCCGGCAGCCAGCTACTTTTGACAACCCTGGACATAATCTAATCGTAGTAAGCAATGTCTGCAAAGCAGCACCTATATCCTTGTTCTAGGACAATGGACTCAACCAATTACCGGAAATACGTTTGGAATTTCCTTTTGTCCTGATTGGCAAATAGACAATGGCATTTTAAATAGACCAATTATGGTGCATACTCAAATCTGGGTACACAGATGGGGCCCAAGACAAGGATTTCAGCAATGTTTTGCAGACTGACTTAACCAGATGTTTAACTCCATAGGTGGTCTAGGTTTGCCTGAGGAAACCGGTGGCGAATCCAGACCTTCAGATAAGGGAAGGCCTGATCATCCAAGGGGTGATGAATGGTCCATGAAAATTTGTCACTGCTCGCAAAACTTTACCTTTGCTCGATTTGCTCGCAAAATATAAACGAGTGCTCGCTTGCTTGTGCTTCCATAATTTTTGCAGTTGCTCTCATGCTCGCTTTCTTGTAAATCCTTCTTGGGTTAAATTACATTTAATGTAATTTTATATGGTGCTTAATTCCTATAAATATGGCTATCAAAGTCAGTGGAAATGCACGCGATAAGTGACAACGATAAATAATAAATTAGCTAATCTAGTTATTTATATATGGCTAAAAAGAGGGCTTTAATTAGACTGTGTTTTCAATAAAAACGGTTTGGAAGCTTTAGGATTTTTCCAGAAGAGGTTGTTCTGACACAAGGATCTTGTTCCTCTTCAAGTTCTTCTTCATCCACATCAGTCATGTCCCGTTTTAAAATATTTTCTGCTTTATTTTAAAGAAAAGAATTTCCATATGGATTGCTGCAAGCGGAAAATATAACAAGTGCTTCCGCTGCTCGCAAAGCAAATTTTTTATCTCTGCTCGTGCTCGCAAAAAAATCGCAGTGCTTGGCATGCTTGCCAAAGGCCATTCGTCACCCCTCATCCAGACCCTGAGCTAAGGGGGGGGGGGGGGTGGGGTGTTGTCTAAAACATAGCCTGCGAGCAAGCTCTCCTATTTGGGAAAGCGAAGTGAGTCTCACGAGAACGCGCGAGCGAGGGGGCTGAGGAAAGGAGGGCTTGCAACGATCTCTCATAAATTTTCATTTCCGCCCCGGAAACCACAGGACTCCACAAAGCGTGAAAACTGTCACCGCAAACGTGCCGCAGATTAGAAAAGTGACAACCGCCTGTCAAGTAAGTTAAGACAGCCGAGGACGCGTAGAATTATTTATTTATAAATCGCTTTCGCAACAGCATCAAAGCAATGTTTTTATATGTTTTTTTTTCCACGGGAACATCGAACTTCAACGTGTCCGCTTGGACAAGAACTCACTAATTTGATTCTCGTTTCGTTTACTTTTGAAAAGTCATCCCTTCTGCAGTGTAGCAGACTACTCCCCATCGCAATCACCAACAAAAACATCATATATTTGTCCGTCTGGAACTGGAGAATAGCGTTTTCCTGCACTTGGTTCTCTTAAGTTTTACTCCAGTAGCTTCCAACTCTTTCTCTTTTCCTTCTTTACGGTCACGCTACACGTACAGCTACACTGTCAAGTACATGTTTCTGAATTTTTCTACCCAGTAGAATTCAACCGGGTGAAGAAACCGATGTTGGAAAACAGCGCTTGAATCCGTGACTCTTCACTTTCACTCTCCCGGTTTTCAGAACTAAACAAGGTGCTTGACACAAACGAATACAACTTAGTGATGAAGGGTTTTCATTTTCCTTCCACAAGAACTACAAACTTGATACGACTTATCCTCGGTTCGCAATATTCTCTTTACGAGAATTACATCAAACGAGCCCGTCTGGTTTGAGGGCTGAAACAAGTTCTCGGTACCAATCTGATCCCCCTGAGAACCAAATTTGACACACAGACAAAGCGGGTGCCAGCCTAGCCTGTAATTAATCAACTTTGATTTCCGGAACGTCATTTTTCAGCCAATGGTATTTCCCTTCGTCTGGGCGAAGTACAAATGAAAATTTGTAAGGGATGGTTGCAAGCTCTCGTTTCGCCGGCCCCTCGCGGTCGCTCGCGCGTTCTCGCGAGACTCGCTTCACTCATCCAAATAGGAGAGCTTGCTCGCAGGCTATCTAAAACAAAACAAAACAATATTTCTTCCCTTCGGGCCTCAGTTTGGTTTAAAAATAAGGGAGGGGGGAGACCCTCCTGGGCCCCCTCATCTGGATACAGCCAACATTTTGTGACACCACCACGTGCAGAAATTCCACACTGATGTTGCTTCCCAGATCTGGGTATTGCCTTTTATTGGTTGTGATGCATGGGAAATTTGCTTCAACCAATCAGAAGCACTACCAAGATTTGAGGAACGTCATGTCATCAGTAACCAGCACCTGCTACGCAGGCTATCATTATGGAAATGCTACGCTCATTTCTCAGATGTCATTTCATGAGGAAATAAGTACTGGTGTTGTCATGAAATGTCAGCTGTTTTCTCAGGTTAGGTGTAGGACTGGTTTGCCTTTGGGTGGTGAGTCATGAGGGTTCAATTTACTGTAAATGTTATTTCAGAATTAAACATGCTGTTACCCTTTAAGCCTGAAAAGTGATCAGCATGAAATTTCTCCTTATAATATCAATGCTTTAGAAAACAGAGTGGTCATGAGAATTTAGTAAATTATCAAGAAAGGTGAGTCAACAAATTCTACCCCAACTACTTTGATTGACAATGTATCGGGACAACAAATGAGAATTTTCATTTTGATTTTAGGGTGGTAAGTCGTGAGCGTTCAATAACTTCAATTTATTGTAAAATGATGTTATTTCAGGATTAAACATGCTGTTAATCTATACTCCATATTATTTCTAGTCTTCGTCCTCATCAGCCTCTTGGCCCTTTTCCTTCTCCTCATTCTTCAACTCTTTCAGTTTCTTTATAAGTTCCTTTGCAGGGTTAAACATGCCATTGGTTTGCACACCACAAACATAACACCTTTTGCTTTTTCTGTAATGCTTAAGAGCACATGCTTCACAGAAGTAATGTTTGCACTTTGTAACAACTGGATTATTGAAAGATTCGCGGCAAATAAAACATGCAAATGGAAGATCATCTTCATCATCGCTGTCAATTTCGTATGCATGAGGGTCTTGTTTGCTGTAGTTCCCTTCTTTCCATTCTCGCTCTAGTTGCCAGCCGTGTTTGTAATCGCTGCGATCATGCATGAACTTACAGCTGTCACCAAAGCCACAGAAACCTGTTTCCTTGTAGTCTTTACAGATGTCAGGTTGGTAATCCCAGCGAACTGTTGCACGAAGGTTTGCTGGTGCCCTGATTGGTCCTTGTCTGAAAGAAATTAACAGTAAGTAGATTTTATGAAGCTGATGGAGAGTTTCTCAAGTGTGCCTGAGAAAGATGTGAGTGTTGTATGGAAGGCTCATATCACACAGTGATACACTGTATGTCTGAGGGGTGCAAAGTTATAACTCCAAAAAGTTGTGACTTTTAAAGCCTGGTTTCCATATGAACATTCAGATTGTCAGGGTCAAGAGATGATCTGGACGACTGGGGCAATTGGTAGTTTCAGTTTTAAAACCGACCATTTTAAGAATAGCTTTATTATCTTTCCTTATCTTAAAGCAAGTAACTTATAGGTTTGAGTTTTTTTGTTGTATTTCGATAACCTTTTACCGTCTCATCTCCTGTTTGCTTTTTTCTTTCAATTAAGATACATTAGTTAATGATTTTGATCTGTAATATAGTTTTGTAACGTAAATACACAATTCAGTTTTCAAACTGCCGTTTTCGAACTGCCATGTATTTATGAATTAATAAACTTCAAACTTCAAACTTCCATTTATCCGTCTCAGTCACCTCAAAGACAAGAGAGATGTGGTCGTCAGGGTTGTTTCTGGGTGGGACAATAGAATTTTAGCTAATTTTGCGAACAAGCCAAACAAAATAGCGAGCTTGAGCAAACACGTTTTTGAGCAATGGATGTCAACCAGAAGTGAGGCCTTTTCCCTTTTAAAATGCTTTGACATGAATTGCTAAATATGTTTGCTTTACAGATTTGCCCAAAATGACGCCATATACAGTACGATATGACGTCATCTATCATCCCTTCCCTATCAATTGTCAATATTTGAAGACGTGGAGGGTTGACAGAGCTGTAGAAGAACTTCAGTTATATACCTGACCATTCCACTGGAAGCATTTCCCTGTGCAGTTCCTTTCTTCTCATAGAAAGTCATGTAATTATTTAACCCTCGGTATTTCTTGTCATCCTTGTTTCCTTGCTCTTTTACTTCTTCATTCGTCTTTAATTTTTTCTCAAACAAAGCTTGGGCATCCCGATCAAACTCTGTATCAATTTCCACGGTTGCTGTTGCACCAAGATCCTGCGGACCTATGCTCATAGCAGAACGAGTCGACTTAAATGACACGTCGATATCTTCTTCGTCTACTTCACGTTTTGATTTCGCACCGAATCCTTCAGTCTTCTGAAACATCGGGTTAGAAATTGTCTTTTTCTCTTTTCTGATAACCGTAGTTTCGTCATCGTCCTCGCTATCTGACTTTTCCACTTTTCTTTTACGAACGTTACGGTTCTTATTTGCCTTTTTAAAGAACGTACAGGTCGGTTTTTTGGTTAAATTTTCTTCACTCGTTTTTGTCGACTCATCCGCCATTTTGATTTCTCGTACTAGTTTCCAGTCCTAGAAGAGCGAGTCTCAGCTCTGGAGTGAGGCTTTCTCCCCAGTCTCATCTCGGTTTATATTGTATTCAGTGGTGTTTGATGTGCACGTGTGTGTGTTGTTGGTCGAGTTTGTAGCTGTGTTCAGTGTCTTTAGTTTAGTATACTGTTTGTCCGTTTTTGGAAAGAATCCTATAATGTCGTCAGTACCTCTTGTTACAGTAATTTTGTTGTGATTGTATCTGTTTTACTTGTTCTGTGTCAGTGATTATACAGCCCAGTCTATGTTCATGTTTACTCTATGTTAACTGTTGCAAGTTAAAATTTTCAAGATACACTTGTTCTTATTTGATCACGGTGCTTCAAGTATTGTGAAGTGACGAGAACCAAGGCTGTAGCACTTAAGTTGTGCAGTGACAGCAACAAATAAATGTGGAAATGATGAATGGTCATAATGTCATGAATAGTGACTGAAGAATGCCCATTTTCTGATCCACATCAAAATCATGCCCCAGTTGTTCAAAGGATGGATAACGCCTTAGGGGATAACCCATTGTTTTCTCTATTACTTATGAAACGGTTAGTGATTTATCCGCTGAGTAATGCTATCCAACACTTGGACAACAGAGGCAAGTTAGATGGAAAATGCAAGTTACAGACAGTCATATGAAGGAATTGGCCACTGACTGTCAAATCCTGGACTTTCTTAACATTGGTTCTAGTTGGGCCAGGAGGGAAAACTGTCACTTCCCAATGAATTTGTTGCTCTAAAAAGTCAGTTTATTAGCTTGTGGGCTAGACTGTGAAAGTAAGAAAATCATGACCACCAATAACATCTCTAAAATAATGTCAATGTGTTACAAGAAATTTAAAAGCAAGTGATAAAACTTAACTATAAGGTGTGATTGGCCACTACTCAATCAACATTCCTGAAATAGTTCTGGTGTTCACTGCTTTCTTAGTATTTTGTATTACAGAAAATGTAAGAAAACTTCAGGAATTTTTTTTATAATATTGAGCAAGGCTGTAGCCAAACCGGAAACCAGGCACAAAATTATTAAACAATACCAATTTCAGCACTGAAGTACCAACTCTGCGCTATGGCCAGTACCTTATGCATGCATAGAACGACATCACCCTGGCAGTCGCAGCCATGGACAGCTGTTTTGTCCTTATTAGGACTCATCAGCACTCATCAGTCCTAGGCGAGAGGTCTCACTTGCGATCATCAACCACGCTGAATTTGCTATTGTTCACAAAATAAATATTATTCTCTGTCCTCCAGGCATCCCACCCCTCTAGGGATTCCCTATTTCCAAGCCCTTCTATCTGGGTGAGGGGTGGGAGTGAGTATAGAGATTTTCTGCAGCCACAAATATTGCACTCTTTCACAAAAGAACACAGGTTGCCTAATCAAAGTATTAAATTCGTACTGGCATGCATGGGTCACCTGTGAAAACAGCAGCGAAAGTTGCATAAACTGGTAATTTTTAACATATTTTATTCCCGATGTTAACTTTCCTTAACTTAATTACTATATAATGATTTTCTACAAATCTCATACAAATGATGATACTTATAATTAAATAATAAACAATGTAACAATGTATCTTTCGTCTAAATCTATGGTACATAAAATTATTGTAACTAAAGGTATTTAAATCTGCACATTTCCCACTAAATTCCACAAGTTGTTTGAAATCATTTCAATGTCACAGAAACGGTCCAAACACTACACAAAAAGATTCCGACTTCCTAAAACTAATCTAAAAATTATACTTTTACTACTATTATAGCCATCTACAGTTTACAACAGATCAAATTAAGTTTAGTCACACACTTGAGAATAAACTAGCATAAAAATACTTTATCATCCAGCATTTTGACGTTCCCATAACATCAAATGGCAATGTGAAGAGGGACGATAACATACAGATAAATGTTTTTGATTGCATAGTACTAACTATAGGGTTAACTTCCTTTTACAGAAACAAATTTCCAGGATTTTTCTAGGATGATGAAAGTTTTTTCCAGGAGTCCCAAATGCAGTAGGAATTTAAAATCTTCAAAACTAATTTTCATCTGCTGAGGGCTTTTCAGTGCAAACGGTTGTTTTGAGCAATTAGGACAATTTTTGTATGACCTTGAAAAATGGTCTCGGTAAGTCTTCGTTACTTTGTTTTATTAGCAAATGGATGAAAAGATCAAAACATGGACTCTTTGTTTCACCGCCAAAGAAAACCCTAAATGGAGAAGGCATTGCTACATTTGCCAATCGTGGTGCAGTATGACACCTAAGCGAAGTATCAATAATATTGATTTCTAGAAAGTTCTTGGGCATGAAATTTTTTTACCAGAGCATTCACTTAACCAACCAAAAGCCACACGCATATCTGTCCATTCAATAAACCAATCAAATTGCTCTATTTCTGTTGGTTTGTTCGTTCTTTTTTGTTTGCACATTTTCATTTCAAGGTCATGTGAAAATTGCTCCATTATTATTAATTTGATGTCACAGATCTCCAGGATGTTCCAAAACCTGAAGTCACATTTCAAGACTTTTCAGTTCTGCAAAATGCTGTGGTAAACTTTAACCCTGCAAGTATGAATTCTTTTGCCCAAAAGCCTAACTTGAATGTGCAATCCAACTACATCTGTGAGGAGCCATCCAGTTTATTTTATTTATAAATTTTGCCAAGAGGCCTGGATCACTCACAGAGCAAGCTCCACTACAAGGACCATCCAGAGTTTAATTTGCTACTCGCAGTTTTCCACTACCTATATTTTTCATTTTCTTTTCATATTGGTTTTTTTCAATCTATTTCAATAACGTTCATGATTCAACTAACAATAATGTTAATGCATGTTAATGTATTTTTCAAGTATTTTGGGAACCACTCCCAAATAGGGAATGCCAAATATTTTTACAGCTCTGGCGCTGATACACTGTAACTCTAGTTTCCTCCTTTCTGAAAGAATCATGCGAGCTTCATCAGTTTTAGCCATGTCCATGGGTGTTTTACCACAATTATTGACAAAATCATGATGAGCTCCTCCATCAAACAGAAGCTGCAGAATCTCTGTCAAACAATGGATCTTATCATCACTGGGTCGATAAGTAACCGCTCTGTGAAGTGGAGTGTCTCCATTGTTGTTGACGGCGTTAACATTTATCCCCTCTCTCAATAGAATCCTCACTGTTTCAGGACCGGAAAGCCCATAGTGAACAACAGCCTCATGCAGAAATGTATTCCCGTTGTTCAAAGGGGGATCTCTATGTAAAAGTGTTTTAAGTACCAGTGACACTTCCACGTCATCACAAACCTTATATTTAGCAATTATCTTCACAAGTCGCAACGAAGAACTAAACAGATTTAACATATTTGCCCAAAAATCATAAATGATTTCATCTGAGGTACTTTCAGTTTCCCTTAACATCTTTTCTTGTAGCTCATATTCAAGAACAATCAGATTGCCTAATTCAACTATGTCATTTGCACTTGGCGGAACATCATGCCATGCACTTTCCACAAGAGCAGAAACTAGACAGTCCAACAATGCGATGGCAGACTTATTGGAGCTGTGGGCTATCCTTATTGCATACTTATACAATGACGAAAACATGCTAATATTGATGGTACCATGGGTGCCATAGTAATCAGCAACACTTGTAATTGAGTCAATCAGTTCTGTGTTGTCCTTTCCAAGAATTCTCTCTTTGATTACGAGGCTCTCCATGAATAGAGCATCAGTGTCGTTTTCGATCTGCCCAAGTTCCTCAGGAGTTTGACTCTCTTTTCTTTTCTGATAAGCTTCAACAGGTTCCATTGGTTGTTTAAGCAAAGGTTGAAAAGGGTTGGAAAACCTTTCTACCATTCCACGCTTCATGTAATGAAATCCATCTTGAAAATTACGTGAAAAACGTTGAGTTACAAGAGAAGCTCCTAAAAGCTCAAGTGCATCCACACGCTCATTCTTTGTGAGATCCAGAGTTTGTATTAAATCCATTACAAAGAAAGCTATGCATAGATTACTTGCCAAAAGAAGAGGTGTTAATCGGTAGTTATTCTCCAGAAGGGTTGCTCCAAGATCCCGAAGTCCGTAGAAAACAGTACTGGATTCAGCATGAATTGCATGA
>JBBMOI010000015.1:645000-800000 GCA_038088405.1 Porites divaricata | reverse complement strand
AGCTGAACAAAGATAGTTTTATTCATTCCTTGTTGTTGTAATCACTTAAGAATGTTCACCCAAGGTGGCACTCTATAGGGAGCACTCAAAACTGACAGCCAAAGGAGCCATTTTATTGCCAGGGAAGCATGGTTTTACATTATCCTTCGTGATGTTTGAGATTCTCATGTTCTTTAAAAAATTTTGGGTTTTGTTTCTTGGCCGGTCAGTATAACTCAGAAAAACCTCTCTCTGGCTGGCACTATCAAAACAAATCATACCCTGTAGTTGAAATAGGTTGTGACAGCAGTATAATTGTATCATTTTCTAAAATTCTTTTTAAATTTTATTTTGAAAGATTGTTTAAATTGTTTTTTAAAAAGGTTCATTACAATGTCCCTTATCTATTTACTGTTTGATCTTTTTTGTGACAACAACAACACCTATCCTCAACACCCCCCGCCCACCCCTCCTTTCTCTCCAGACTGAAATTGTGGTTCAATTTTATCCTTGGTCTAAATGTTATTTTCTTTTGTCTTCAACTTATTATCATACATTACCATACCCAAAAACTTACCTACCTTGGCAGTATGGGAAATTGCCTGTCAAGGAAAGCAGAGATGCCAACCTCAGTTGTAGATTCTGGAGACTCTCTATTTTTCTCTTCCCCCTCCCCCGCCTGTCAACAGCCCCACTACCCCCACTACCCCAGCCTTACCCCACCCTGCCCCCAAATTGACCCAGCCGCCTAAGGGAATTGTGTGAAGTCTTATATGAGGTACATGCTATCAAAATTCGCTTTCATTCTTTCCCTGAAACTAAAAATGACTAAAAAAGATTGAATTTTGAAAAAAAAAGGACTAAAAGTCCATTTTATCCGGGAGATTCGGTGACCTGGAGAGCGGGAGATCAGAGTGGCCATATCCGGGAGAGTTGGTATATATGAGAAAGGTATAAAGAAGAGTGAATGTATCCTCTGGGATATGGATTCTGGGATTATTTTTGTCCAGAAATTAGGTCTCCGCAAGGCTGCTATGGTTGTGCCCTCTCCAAAATTCAGAGAAAGACCCATTTGTTGTATAAATTGAGGCTCTTCAAATTAAGGTGCCTTTCTTTTTTTTTTCTTTACATTATGTGAATTAAAAAAAAACGAAAGAAAGAAAGTCACCAGTCTTTTCACACCCAGTCTCCGCCGTTAACTCCGTGCGTTCCCGCGAGAAGTAATATTCTGGCGGGAAGTACAACACAAGAAGTCAAACATTTCTTTCGGCTGGTCATGACATAGTTAAATACAAATTTGTTATGGAACCACTCCAGGAACCTACCTACCTTGGCAGCAAGGGACATAATCACTAAATTCGTTGTAAGACGAATCGACAACAGGTCAGTGGTATTCAAGTTTATTTCTCTCCTTTGCTCCTACGTAAAGGGTCAATTCCAACCATGTGTTTACATCTTCGTGCGCTAAGCATTCCGCTGTTATAATTGCTTTTAAGAATGAGAGCTTTATCTTTTGTATTTTCAAACAATGGCTACTCCTGTATATTAATATGCTAGACAGATTTTGTAAGAACCCAATCGCCAAAAATAACTTTTTGCGTCTCAAATTTCACTTCTTAATGTATAATGAAGATATTTTTGGGAGAGTCGATGCTTGATAGGCCTAGCCAAAATGTAAGAAAAGAAATGGAAGGTTAAAGTGAACACTGTAAAATTCGTAGTTATCTCGGAAATTGAAAATGATTTTTTGCCTAGATTTTTTATTTTTTAATCAACCTTCATTTAATCTGTCAGAGTATGTGCTATACTTTTCTGAAACTATGGCTCGAATTTGTCTCGAGCATTCTGTTATTTGTCTTGACGGAACCTTTCCCTAGAAGCTGTTAGATCTGCCACTTTTTTCTTTTTTCTGATTCTAGTGCCCGGGAAGGGGGGGCGGGGTGGTTATGCAACAAATGCTTCTACAGCAAGGCTCCGCCCAGAGGTCCAACCCCTTACCCTTTTATATACCATTTTTCACGAAAAAGGTAGCCCTTTCACATACCTTGTTAAGAACTTTGTATCTCTTTTAATTGTTGTAAATGGACTGTCTTCAAATAGCAATGAATCACAAAAACTGAACTTTTTCTCGACTTTATAAAGCCATAAAATTCATCTGTTAGCCCTTTGGGCTCTTTCACAAACCCAAATGACAGATTTCCCTACCCTTTTATATACTTCAACGAGTAAAATCCCCACCCTTTCACATAGCAAAAGCCTGAAAAGGGTACCCCTTTTGGGCGTCCCCCTATAGGCCATTATAGGGAGTACCCCCACGATGATGGCGAAGCTAGGCTAAATAGATAGTACATTGCAACTGTCAACAAATTTCACAACAAGATATGCTTTGTTCTTCATTCATGGAGGAAATTACAGAAACTCATCAGTGACAAGTTCTTTTCAAAATTTCTTTATTACAGAATGTACCACAGCAATTAAACTCAACTGATCACCTTTGCAATGAAGATTATTGAATGGAAAGTGATTCATTATGCAATTCCATCAAAATAAATATGAAATTTTAAGCATTATTAATCAAAACAACTTTCATACATAACTACTGTTGCTGATTAGTTTGCAGAGTACCTCAGCAGAGGGATAATGCCCAACTGTAAACAGGTATTAAAAGTTCAGACACTGTTGATGAAAAGAAGTTAGTGTCATTGCATTCTACCCCCTTAGAACTACAAGTCTAATTTGACTCTAAGACCTTGGATATATAGAGGATATTACACGTGGCGCGAAGATATGAATTTTATTTTCGAGTGGCAAAACAATATTTTACGAACGAGCGCAGCGAGTGAGTAAAATATTGTTTTGCCACTCGAAAATAAAATTCATATCTTCAAACTGCCGTGTAATGTTCTTTTTATTATATAGACAAAAAGACATCGATAAGATAATAGAGGGAAATGACCGAAATTACGTCATCGATAAACTCGCGTGTGAGATTATGGAAAATAAACCACTCAGGTCCCAGATGTAGTTTTTATGAATTTTACGAGTGGTATATTTTCCAGTAAAACACTCGTGTCTATATAATAATAACTAATTACACTCTTTTGTCTCTACTCTTTTCTCTTTTCAGGATTTTTGAAACACGATCAAGCAACAGCTATTGCAAACGTTTTTGTAATAAACTTAAAGTACCAGGGGCAGATCCAGGATTTTTGAATGTTGGGTCAATGTCCCAAAGCATGCCGATTTAAGAAGGACAATGGCTGGTTGGCTTCAAAAGGTTGGAATTGCATCCCATGATTTTCATTTGTTTGTCCAAATATTATATTTTTGGCTGGGCTGTTCTCTAGAGGGGTGGCTAGCCACTCAATCCACCCCTCCTGGATCCAAACACTTACACAATACTGCCAATTATTGTTGACAAGTGGAGAAAATAAAGCTTGAAAGCACCTCCAAACGCATTGTGCTCCTTAATAATTTAGTAACACAAGAAATCTAAAGAGGACGTTAATTTTTTATTTCAGGTAATTTTCCATTTGTTTTAATGTCATTAGCATACATTACCATACCCCAAAACAAGAGAGAAACAAAAATTACCTGAGATAAAAAATTAACTTTCAACACACTATCAAAAGAGATAAACCAAGAAAAATTAAACACAAGCTTGCTGAGCTAATTGGGTGGTACTATTTTCTTAGCTTCACCATTCAAAGGGACAATACAATTTTCAAGAATAAAAATCACTCCTATACAGTTATCCTTGGATTTGAAATGTCAAACCAGAAAAAGTGTTTTGCACTTCCCCATACCTGAGTACTCCCTATAGAGTGCCCCTTTGGGTGGACATTCTTAGGTGATTACAACAACAAGGAATGAATAAAACTATCTTTGTTCAGCTGTCCCCAGCTGGTAGAAAAAGGCCTTCAGAGAGCAAGGTATGTATTACAATGTAACAATAACAAGCCGCATGCCATGTAGTAATACATCCAACCAACTGCTGACATAGTTAAGGATGTTCTGCTAGGCGGTACTATTTCCTTTGATAATAAATTAGCCAAAAGGACAAGGCATTTTTTTTTATGAAAAAAAAAACACCTTCCTGTTTGGTTACCCTGGCCTTTTAGAAACCTCAGGAATCACTGCTTAACAATAAAAAACCCAGATATGATATACTTTCTAACAAATGTTGCTAAAACTCAGGATGTCCGGCTGGACGGTACTATTTTCCTCGGTAATACCGGCCAAAAGGACAGGGCCACTTTTATGAATAAAAATATTCCTATAGAGTATCCTAAGCTTGTAGAAACCTACAGAAATCCAGTTCTACAACACCGTTTAACAATAAAAAACCCAGATATGATATACCTCCTTACAAATGTTGCTATAACTTAGGATGTCCCGTTGGACGGTATTATTTTCTTCGGTAATACCGGCCAGCGGGACAAGACTAACTGATAAGACATTTATAAATGGATTGTTTACTATACAAGACCAAGAACTCTTCAAAAGTCACAATAAACGCAAACTTCGTCAACAATACCCTAAATCACGCTTCTCTGGGGATAAAAAGGCTCCTTTGGCTGTCAGTTTTCACCACGCTTGAGCCGCCATATTGGATGTTTTCGAGAATTTCCGAAGTCGGCCCGAATCGGAAACTCGTTCCTAGTACTTCTCGGCTGTCCTTTTGGACGGTATGATTTAGGCACAACCCGGGAAACGCCTAGACAAAAACAGAATGCGCATGCGTGCGTTGCTTTTTGAAATTCAAAGATGTACGTTAATGTTGTAAGCAACAGGAGATTTTGTTTTTTTTAACAACCCTTGTGGATATTTGCAGGATAGAATTTTGCCGACCGGCTTTGAAAAGTCATCAGAATGCTATTCATAGTCCTTTGAGGGTTGATACTGCTCCTTCAGTCTCATCATTCCAACTGAGCTATTGGAGTTTGCCGCTCGCGAATTTTCAAAGTAAACAACATTCACCCTCTGTGTTCTATTAGAATTCAAATCTTGAATAATCAGAAAAACCATACATTCAAATAAAATACATAAGCTGCGTAGCAAAAAGTGCTCAGAGACTGAATCTAACAGTAAAATCCTATAACTTAAAGAATTTGAAATTCGCCGACATTCACAGAAGTGATGCGTGTATTAATGTGAGAAGCATAAAATTCAACTTGCATGCGTTGTCTCAGGATCGTGTTTTGAGCTATGTTATCAATGAAAGAACACACAACAACAGACAGAGAAATTATTTCTCGAAAAATTTTTATTCAAAGGCCCATAAATTAATCCTTAAAAGCAATTCGCGTAACGCAAATTTGGCTGGTGGA
Organism: Porites divaricata; assembly: GCA_038088405.1. Classification (NCBI taxonomy): domain Eukaryota; kingdom Metazoa; phylum Cnidaria; class Anthozoa; order Scleractinia; family Poritidae; genus Porites; species Porites divaricata. The sequence continues at coordinate 794,691 of JBBMOI010000015.1, read as the reverse complement.
ACCGTTCACGCAAGTGAAATCGGCTGAGCACATGGCAAAAAATATACAACACAAATCTCAAATCAGGGCGCTCAAGCCGATCAGGAAATGTATAAAACGTCCAAGATAAAATACCGGTATTCCCAAATACGTCACTTTCTTGACTACAGAGAACACAATTTACCTGAAAATTCTTCAAAAACTTCGCTACTTGGTGTCGTTTCAAAACAGGCCAACCGCTCCAATCGGCCGTGTTGAAAATTTCGTGTATTTTGAATTCCACGAAGGACAATTTTATAAAGAAAAGCCTCCCTCTGTCAACTTGAAGAAAACTAAGCATTCTTTTGAAGTTTCCTTTCCCATCTGTGTGTTTTAGCAGTGTATTTTTCACCTTGATATGCGAAACTCTTCTCTTGTTTACCATCGCCATTGAGCTGTCTCACTTTCGATCGGACCACGTGACCCAAAACGCTTTGGCCGCGCGGAATAATGAGGCCTAGGGACTAGGCAACAAATTACCGACATGCTGCCAACAGTCGGCCGACAGTCGGCCGACAAACGGCCAACAGTCGGCCGACTGTTGGCAGAAGATTTTCGTAAAAGGCGGTAAACGACAGTCGGCCAACAGTCGGCCCGACAGAAATTTACACCATAGCTAGCGAGTGTCAGTGAGAATGACGTCAATGATCCAACACCACAAGATGAAAGGCCAATATTTTATTTTAAACACAAAGTACAATAGTTCTTGCCTTTGGTAATAACAATTTAAAATAATCTATGGGTATAGATCTATCTACTAACAGCAAATGGAAGTATATTTTTCCTAGATTGAGCTCTTTTCAGTTTCAACAGGGAGTTAGTCAAATCCATATAATGGTTCACCAGATGATGTACCTGAACCAATTTGACGTGTTTTGCTGCACAAATCGCTCCATCATGCATGGCCGCCCAACGAAGTCAAACATCTCGGTTCAGCGTTGGTTTTTCAGGTGGAATTCTGAGCAGACCGTCAAACAACCTAAAGAAAACATCATGCACATTGCTTAAGAGCTGTGCCTGGTTACTGGTGCAAAATAGCAAAACATTGTAAACAAATTCTCTTACCTATAATCGTGAACTGTTGACTCCACATGGAAAGAAAGCAACGTCACTGGAATGTTTCAATCGATAAGTAGTCAATCGTTGATGAGAGTATGGCAAGCCAAATGTAGCAATATTCAATTCGTTTAATTTTGTATGTATTTTTGTATTATGTATTCAACTGTGCGTTTAATATTCAACTTTTATTCAACATTCAACGTGTTATTCATAATTCAACTTTCCATTCAACATTCAACTATTCATTTTAAATTCAATTCTTCATTCACCTATCAATTATCTATTCAACAATTTCAACAGTGTTTATTCAACATTCAACTTTTATTTTTAAAATTGTACATTCAGCTATTCTCGGTTTGCACTGTCACGCTATTAAAAAAATGCAAACCATTCAATACAGAAAGTCTAGAATCTGGGAAATGAAAGAAGATAAATATACAAAACGCCTTGCCAAGAATCAGATCTGTCGGCAATATTTTAAATGCAAGATATTTGTGCGCATTTTACCCAAATTTATAAAGCTTCGTATGGAAATGCTATGTTGACGTCCCTTTCAGAGATGCTACTATGGCCCCCGGAAACCAACAGAAACATCCGTTTTTGAGTTTTCCTACTAATGGGTGAATTCTTCTCTTGAGGAACTCACAACTATCAAAGTAATAATTATTCTGAGACATGGAATGTTTAGATAGCAAAATCTCTCAAAATTGGTAATGTTCTTACCCCAAATTAGCCTGCGTGGCAGGCGTTTGAAAGGGAAAGGGTAGGGAATAAGGGCGCAAGGGCACGCGCAAGGGAGGAGGGAGGAGGGGAACGCCTGCTAGGAAGCCATTGTTTTTGCCATCCCGCCTACTAATTAAAAAAAATAACGAAAATAATGCAACTGTGAATGACTAGCTGTCAAATATTTAAGTATTCTATTCGTATTTCTCGCAATGCTTTTCTTTTATTTTCCTAAAGAAGTCTAAAGTAAAGGTACTATAAAAAAAGTTCAAATGTGGTCGTCCATCGAAGGAATCTTCCTTGAAAGTTGCAACAATGCATGCCGAGTTACATAAAACCCAGCATAAATCTATTCAAGTTGTTGCTGAAGGAATCGGGCTGGAAAACTATTTAATAAGAGATGTAGCAGCTCTTTGCAACTTTCAATGCAATGTTTGTCTAAGAAAAATTAAAACACTTTGCTGTCACGCACTCTTTGAATTTCTATCAGGAAGAATTAGATTCAGCGAAGCACACAAAAGAACGCTGGTGGCGGGGAAAGAAGCACTGAACTTCGAAGATCTGCAAGAAGGCAACAATTTATTATTAAAGTAAGTTCCTGGTGGTTTTATAACCGCCAAGAAGAAGTCCTCAACCTAAAATCGCCAAAAGTTATAGATCACTTCGTCTTCAATTATCTTGCCGTTGATAACGCGGGTCAAACAGCAGATAACAAGCACACAGGCAGCATGATTTTTCCTTTCTTTCTTCAGGTGAGTAAAATCGTCAAGCCGTTAGGAGACGATACTTTTCAGAACCAGTCAGTAAAACTCATCTGCTGACAGGCCTTTTCCTTCTATTATCCTTTGAAGCTGAAATTGATGCCTTCTCATGAACGATGAATTCCCGTAGAAGAATCTTTGCCTAGTCCCTAGGCCTCATTATGATGCGTGGCTGATGCGTTTTGGGTCATGTGGTCCGAGAAAGTTTTTGAGGCCTAGGGGGTGTTTACATGAGAAAACTCGCACCGGCGCAAGTTTCATACCGACATGACTTTTTGATTTCGTATCGCGTTTACATGATGACTGGGTTATTTCACATATGATCTCGTTATTTGAAGGTACACTTCATTTTGATAAAATGCACGTATGATTCAAAATCGCGAACATTAGACCGATTTCACACCGAAACGGGTGGTCGTTTCGTGTTTACATGATACCGTTGCAAGATTTTGTACTGGAGTGAAATTCTCGCCCCGGTGCGACAACCGGAGTGAACTCACGCCGGGGTGACTCGCGCCGGCATGACTTTTTGTGGTGGTATCATGTAAAAAAATGTAGAGCCATGAGAGGGAACCGGAGTGAACTCGTCGCGGCGCGAAAGTCGCCCCGGTGTCATGTAAACACCCCCCTAGACAAACTCGGAGAAGTGAGACATTTTGTCTCACTTGGGGCGGAGCATCTGGAAGCGGACGAGCTATCAATAACTTTTCCGTGCTGATGAAAGATGTCCAGCAGCCATGGAGAGTACAGAGCATTTTTATTCTATGCACGTTTTCATTGTTGAAAGTCCTTTGGCCTTTCTTTTTCATTTATCTCATTAAACTAATTTGAACTTTATTTCATCTCAAAAACTATTTGTAGCCTAAGCAAAACAGCGTCGCAAAAAAATTATTTGATCAAGAATCAGAAGGTAAACTAAAGAAATAAGTCCATATTTATTCTTGGATATGAAAAGCTATCTTTCGTTTCTCTATTTTCGCTAAGCCTTGCTCCTATAAATTTCTCTTTATCATTTCACTTCGAAATATTTTATATAATTTAATTTTTGGATTTGGAAGCTTATCAAACTAATCGCGCGGACAGGCTGTTGAATTTGGTCTCTAAATTTGGTAGAATGTCAGCAAACTACTGTTTCAAATCTTTTTATCAATAAAGAAATATCATTTTAATGGTTCATTTGAAAATGAACTAAAAGAGAAATTACTTGCACGTTATACAGTAGTATTCTTTCCGATTAAACGGAATAATTATTTTTGTCCTTTGATAAAAGAAACCAGGTTAGAGGGTGTTAACATGACACCGGGGCGACTTTCGCACCGCGGCGAGTTCACTCCGGTTCCCTCTCATGGCTCTACATTTGTTTACATGATACCACCACAAAATGTCATGCCGGCGCGAGTCACCCCGGCATGAGTTCACTCCGGTTGTCGCACCGGGGCGAGATTTCGCAACGGTATCATGTAAACGCGAAACGACCACCCGTTCCGGTGGGAAATCGGTCTGCCGGTAGACTGGAACGAGTAGCGCATGCGTTATGTTTGCGATTTTGAATCACACCTTTATTTTTAATAGGACAATTGCACGATGACGATATTTGACTACAACTACCAGAATTCATTTCGTTTTTGCTTTGTTATTTAAATTTGCCAATTCCGCTGAGGATAAAAGAACAATAGCCTTAATTTGCACAAGAAAACAACACACTCAAGGATTCTGGTAGCTGTAGTAAAATGACGTCAACGTGCAATTGTCCTATTACCAACATAAAGTGTATCTTCAAATAATGAGATACAAAATGATCCAGTCATCATGTAAACGCGATACGAAATCAAAAAGTCATCCCGGTATGAACTCGCGCCGGTGCGAGTTTTCTCATGTAAACACCCACTTAGTGCCGATCTTCTTCACTCGCAAAGTTATTTATAGATTATTTCAGTTGAGCGTGGGAACTTTTCAAAAATGCAAAAATGCTCAGCATGCGCACTCCGAGATTGTCTAGGCGTCTCCCAGCCGTTCGTCTCGGATACGTCACCGAAATGCATTGACCGAGAGGGCTTGGAAAGACGCCGTATAGGGACTAGGCAAGAGGAATCTCAACACGCTTCACTAACGACATATGTTTAAAAGTAGGTTGAGTTTACTCAAATGGCGTGATGTTGATTTCAACCAATCCGAACAAGGCATTAAGTAGAAGATTGACCTTTAATTAATTCTGACCAATCACCATTTTTACGCTCAGAATCTGAGCGTAAAAAACGGAGAAAACAATTGTTGGTTTTCACATGACGTCACTAAAATTCAAACTAAAAAACTATCGATCCTACCGAGATTTTACGTTCACGATGCATTAGAGCAGCTGAAAACTAATTTCCATACAAATTTTCACTTCAAAAGGATTCTTGGTTTTGTGATAGAGTACGATTGAATTTCTAAGCTTTTACGTGACGCGGCATTTACATGACGGCCAAGCTAGCTGTCATGTAGGTTAAAAAAATGACTTATTTTAGGTAATTTTGCTATCTAAAACAGTTCATGTATTAGAAAATGTATTACTTTAATGTTTATGAGTTTCTCGAAGAATAAATTCACGCTTTTGTAGCAAAACTCGATAACAGATGTTTCTGTTGGTTTCCGTCCGCCATGTTGGAGCTCATTCGGATGAGCTCCAGCATGGCGTCTCCATACAAAGCTCTATAAATTTGGGTAAAACATTTCTTCGGATATCTCGTATACGAATTATTCCTTCGACCCAAATCTTGGCGAGGGTCTTTGTATATTTACCTCCTTTCATTTCCAAGATTCTGGACTTTATCTGTCGAATGGTTTTGATTTTTATTTTAATCTATTTTGAATGGCGTGACATTGAAAACCAGCAATAGCGTCCTTGCAGGCGTTCCTTTCTTCCTCGCATGCCCCACACGCTCTCGCACGCCCAAATTCCCCCTTCCCCTTCCCTTTTTAACGCCGGCCACGCAGGCTAAACCCAAGTATGAGCTTTCCTTGCTTGTTAAAAACATGGCGGCGGCTAGAGGGCCGGCTATTGAAATAAAAACTTGTGAATTCAAGATGACACAAGGCTCCACTTCGATGCAGAGTCTGACCTTCCAAGGTTTCTTGACTCGGTTCTTCAAAGAACTGACCAAATTTCCCAGATGAAAGTGAATGAGGAAATTGAGAAGCAGCATATTGTTGCTGTCAATCAAATGGTGCTTTTGCTTTGTATACTCTGAGACAGCAGTTTTATGACAAAGAAATCTTAGATTATCTCTCATCAGCGTTCAGTGATGTTTTGTCAGCCCTGCAGCAATGTTTAGCCAGAGCAGCCATGTCTCCCACCACAGTGGCAAAGAATGTTTTTCCCAGGCCTAAAAGTGGTAAACCCAGTAAACCGGCTTTCGACATATCTGCAAAACTACTTAAAGACGTTTTGAGTTTAGGATTTACTTAAACACTCTAAGAATTGCGCAGATGTTGGGAGATCTCGTTGGACTATGTCAAGAAAGATCAAAGATTATGGTTTAGAAGATTTTAGGTCATTTAGTTAAACTGTCTGATGACGAGTTAGATGACGTGGTGAGAGGTTGTATAAGTGACAATGGAGCAATAACTCCCCTATCAACTCTGATCCTTGATAGCCAATGGTCACCATCCCTGTTGACAGCTTCCAAACACTGGTCAAACACTCTCTCTAACAGGCTAAATATATTATACACCAAGAAAACCCATCGATACAACCATGAATGATGAGCTTCCAGCCAATTAAAGAATGGTGCCCATCTTAGCGCCATAATGAATTCGACCATGAGACCTAGCATACCCTTCGTGAAACTAGAATTCCCGCCACCTCAAAGACTTGTGGGTCCCATCGAGCCAAACATTCTCTAACACTTCTTGTTTGCACCGCTCTTAATCCCATGGATCTTAAATATCCCACCATATACACTTGTCCACTTGTTGCTCCATGTTCATATATAGTATAATAACCTTATCTAAGGTTTCTTTGTCATAGGCGTTAACATTCAAACTACTGTCTCTATTGTCTGGGAAATCTGGTCAGTTCTTTGAAGAACCGAGTCAAGAAACCTTGGAAGGTCAGACTCCACATCAAAGTTAATTTTCCAGTCCACAGCTGGCCCTCTAGAAAATAGTTGAATGTTGAATGAATAGTTGAATGTTGAATTAAAGTCAAAAGTAGAATGAATAGTTGAATGTTTTAAAATAAAAGTTGAATGTTGAATAAATAGTTGAAATTGTTGAATAGATAATTGAATGGGTGAATGAAAAATTGAATTTGAAATGAATAGTGTTGAATGTTGAATGGAAAGTTGAATATTGAATAACGCATTGAATGTTGAATTACCCTGCTAGCAGAGGCTTTTCCCTTGTGTTTCTCAGCGTTGTACTGCCATTCTCTTCGCGGTTTTGGTTGCTCGCGTTTTGTTTTGGTTGTGAACCAGCCGAGGAAAAGACCTCTGCCGACAGCCGCTTGCGATTCCTGTTGAACATGCGCTGTAGATACCTCCAAGATCTAGGAGGTAATCACATGACTAAACCGGTTGTGGAACCGGTTTTATCAACTCGCTCATCTTTTATGTACTAGTTTGCTGTGCAAAAGTGAGCCCGCTATATCAACATGGCGAGTGCGAGTCATTCCCGTGGGAAATTTGACTCACGAATACATGAGCAAACTCCGGTGGCGGCATCGTATTACCGACACGTGACAGAAATTCCATGGTAACCGCATTTTCATCTCGCGCATGTTCAACAGGAATCGCAAGCGGCTGTCGGCAGAGGTCTTTTCCTCGACTGGTTCACAACCAAAACAAAACGCGAGCAACCAAAACCGCGAAGAGAATGGCAGTACAACGCTGAGAAACACAAGGGAAAAGCCTCTGCTAGCAGGGTAATGTTGAATATAAGTTGAATATTCAACACATAGTTGAATACATAAAACAAAACTACATATAAAATTAAACGAATTGAATATTGCTACTTTTGGCTTGCCATACGAGAGTGGACGAAAATGGTTCGGGATGTAGACAAATCCTCTTACCTGTAATCGTGAATTGTTGACTCCACATGGAAAGAAAGCAACATCGCTGGAACGTTCAATCGATAAGTAGTCGATCGTTGACGAGAGCGGACGAAAATGGATCGGGTAACATCGAGAAAATGGATCTGTAAGGAATAATATTTAGCAAATCAATTAATGAATGGTTCGACGTGGTAGAGTTTGGTCGAGTTTGGGATCGTATAAAACCCAGTCAGTATAAAACACGGACTGCGGACTGGGTATAAAATACGGACTAGGTATAAAATGCGGACTACGGACTGAGTATAAAACACGGACTAGGTATAAAATGCGGACTACGGACTGAGTATAAAACACGGACTAGGTAAAAAGGGCGGACTATGAACTATGTATATAAAAATTAAGAGCCTTACAAAGGTAAAAATGAGAGAAACGGAAAGCGGGCTTGCATAAAACAGTAGTTCCAGCCCCTTGCCTCACACAAAAACATCCACGTAAGCCGGTCACGCAGTCTATATTCTCCTCATGTGGAGAAGGAAAGCATACTGCACGGGCAAGGAAGGTTATGCCGCTATTCAAGGCAACTGAAATTAAACTCTGAACGAATCAGAGAAGGACCGAATAAAAGGAATAGTATTGGTGTTAGCCGAGTCAGAGTAAAATTCCTAAAGATGCCTCTATTCCGTTTCAAATAAATCCTTGGGAATATAAGGAAATGAAAAACTCAGACGAGAAGGTCAATATAGGGGCATTCCGCGAGGTAAAAAGCAGTATTTAGGTGGGAGGGATTACTCACCTATACGTGAATAATAACCGAAATGAATCATCCAACCCAACGTTATATTCTGTGCGATGATTATGACGACATGATTTACACCCTGCTCCTGAACCCCGGAAGGGGGTACTGCTGGGAATTTTTCGGTGGGGTCTGGTTCTCTAAATCCTTACCCTGTTTCAGAATAAAAATGTCATTTTCCACACCCGTTTTTAGACCTGATCTCTAAAATCCATACCCATTTTCAGACCTGGCCTAATTTAGCCTGTTCCAGGCTCTCAAATAAAGAGGAGACTACCCAGTTTACTCTCGTATTTTCGCACTTTCTCAATTTAGCGGACCCAACTATCTCGGACCCTGAAACAGGTTAGGCCTAATTAGGCAGAAATCATGTCATCGTTATAAGTTTATAGATTAGAGCGCAACAGTAGATCATTCTCTCTAGAGCGCAAACAAAAAATTCTTAAAAATGCATTTCAAATTCGCGTATTCCTATTTCGTTTTTATTCATCTAGAAATACATTCGCACGTGTACGCTCCCGTAGTTTCCTCGAAAACCATACCCGATTCAAAATCAAAATAGGCAAAGTGTTTTCAGATCACCAAAACGGCCCATATACCCTACCCTTTAGGGCGGCAAATACGTATATGGCTTATATAAGAGAGTAACCCCCAAGTCCTGACCCCTTTCATAGTTGTTAGAGACCGAGACCATGTCTAAAATGGGTGAAGAAGATAGTGCTTTTGTTAGGGTCTTGATGCAGGGAACCTCAACCAAGAATTTCTATTTTATACCCTAGTCCGTGTTTTATACCCAGTCCGTATTTCCAGTCCGCGTTTTATACCCAGTCCGTATTTTCCAGTCCGTATTTTATACCCAGTCCGCAGTCCGTAGTTCGCAGTCCTCAGTCCGCAGTCCATATTTTATACTGACCGGTATAAAACCGATCATCCGAAATAAAACCGATAAATGTTCCGAACACAGTCCGAAGATTGGACCACTTACGGACTTACACACTCGATGACATAGTAGCTATTTCTCTTCTAAGAAGAGAAGTAACTACAAAAATCACTCACTATTTACATAATACACTTAAAAACTGTTAAAACCGCCGTAACTATCACCCTGGTAACGTTTGTGGTTTGCTTCGTTGTCGCTTTGTTTTGTTGTAAATTGTTTTCGTTTCGTTTTGGTTCGGTTTGGTTTGGTTTGGTGTCGGTTTCGTTTTGCTTTGGTTTTGTCTCGTTTTAATTTCCTTTCGCAAAGTATGATACGTAAGCCCTTTCATTTTAAGGTTAACGTTAAACTGAAACAACAGCTGTTCGTTGTTGATTTTGCAATTACAAAAAAGGCAATAAAAATTGAATGACTTTACATTCAGTGTGCTGTTTATACCTACTTGAGAACACAACTTTCATTCAACTAGACTTTTCTTATTTTAAAGTATCGGATTATGGCGACTAAAACAAATAAAAACTCCATACCTTTCTCCAAATGAAGCGTGACTTTCAGAAAGCCTTGAGGGACAGACTTGGTAACCGCTTCTGAATTGATACCAGGGGCGCGATCCATTCAACCAAACTTTCCGGAAATTTCGGTCCAAAACTCATTGGATCGGTTCTGTCCAACCGGAAAAAATTCGAAAAAACTGGTCCACCTTTTGAGGTGGACCACTTTTCCCGGTCCAACCGGTCGAAAATTTTGGTTGAATGGATCTCGCCCCAGGCTTCTGTCGGTCAAAGTCAAATGTCTTGCCCCCGGGGCCCCCGGGGTCGCTTCACATGATCAAAAGCCCCACAGGGTGGATAGTCTCAGGCATCAAATCCCCGCCGTTTGCCCACACTCCCCCCCCCCCCCCCCCCCAATGAAAATGTAAGTCTCTTCAACCACCGTTCAATTTTTAAGGAAAAAAAAATCAGTGACAAATTCTAAAAGGGAAAAAAATTCGATGTGGTCCCTAACATGAAAGTAGACGGCGCGCAAGCCCTTAGAGGACGGGGGAGGGGAGGAATCTTTGTCTTTAATCCGACTACCGCCCCCAGATCGCAGGCTGGGCCATATTTTGTGCTCACTTGCAGGCTTTCAATTAATTCCATTCCTGTTACACTAGCTTATGCACCTATCAATGTTAAGCCCCAGGGTGGGGGGGGGGGGGGGCGGGCTACCCACGGGAAATTGACTGAGCATGCCTTCCCCTGGGTAGGGATTTTGACATTTAAGCGTTGCCCCAGGGTCGGGAATTTGACATGGCCGCCATCTTGGAAGACCGAGAGAAACTGGAAATGAGTGATCTTGGTAATACCCAGAAGTCACCAGAGGTAAATGACCTCTGCTTTTCTTGAAAGTAACAAGACAAAATGAACAAAAGAAAGGTGAGGAAATCTGTTTTATTTTTCGGTATATATGAACCATCACTTTTTTCATTGTATGATCGAATGTTTATAAATAGAAGAGTCTTCGTTCCTTCTGTTTCTGTTTCTATGTGAGGTTGTAAAAGACATATCCTTTCCAACCTGTCAATTATTAAACCCTGAGTCTGTTAGAAAAAGTTACCCCAGAGGCGGGAAATTGACATTTAGTAGGTGCCTGGGGGTGGGGAATTTGACTCTGGCTTCCATTAACAAATTCCCCTGGATCTGCCCGCCCCCCCCCCCCCCCCCCACCCACCCTGGGGCTTAACATTGATAGGTGCATTACTCAAAGGACTGCAAATTTTATCATTTCACTTCTGTAGCCACGAGAGACTACGAGTTTTTTCCTGTTCTGTGTTTTCTCATGTTTTGCGTTGCGTAAAGTTAGTTTAATTTAGTACCTTTGTTATCACGCTTGGAGTAGTCTTTTGTTAGCCATGTTTTGTATGCATAATCTTTCTGTAATTCTAGTCTCGGCGTTGCGTTATGTAATCGCTATTGTCAATTTTTGTACGTTCATTAGGTTTATTGTTTTCAGTCCAGTTTAGTATAAAGTTTTATTTTTTGGTCTATGTAAATCAGTCGCCTGGTTGTATCCGGAGGTGCCGTACAGATCTTTGACACGAGAAGTAAAAAGGTCGAATTCAAAACTGTACGAGAGTGTTCTCTACATGCATTCAAAGATCTTATAGTGGATGTCATGTGTTCCGGAGTTGATCGAGAGTGGCTAAGAAGACGCCGTTTTCATTCTGAAGATGCTTTAGACAGTCTGCGACTGAAAAATTCAAGAGCTGGGTACTTGTCGAGAATAACCAAGTTGTACCGAGAAACTGAAGAACTCTTAAATGACGCAAAGAATGTCAATGAAGTTTCGGATAAATTATTGGACATTGATGAAGCTTTTGCTCGCTTCGAGAAGGCACATTACGATTACATTGCCACTTTATCTGGAAACTTGGAAGAATGGGAAATCGAAGCACGTTATTTTAAAGAACATTGCAACCGAAAAATGAGTTTTGAATCAAGAATTGACGAATGGATTCATAGCGTAAAGGTGCCAGTTGTAACTCACGAGGATACAGATACACCGCCTGAGGATGTCGTTAGCACCGCGCATTTATCTATTAGACAGTTGAAGGCCAAGCAAGCGTTGGCTCATTTAAAGCTGAAACAGTTAACGCAAAAGCAAGAATTATTACGTCAGGAGGAAGAGACTAAATTAAAGTTAGAGGTTTTGGAGGCACAGTATGAAGTCCAAAAAACAGACCTGCAAGTTAAGTTGTTCCAAGATGAAGATATCGATTACCCTAACTTTCCTGAGGTGTTTAAGGAGCTGAATCCGTTTGATAAAGCAAGAAGACCATGAGCCCAGAGGCGGACAGAAATCAATTGAATCCAAAGTTTCACAGTCACAGTTGAATCCCAGGGCGCTAGAATTCAAAGGTGTACCAGCCAGATCAGAAAACGAATATTTTTTGCCTGAGGAATTTATGGACAAGATGGCGTTAAACATAAGGCAGGGTTTTGCGTTGCCAAAGAAGGAGTTGGCAATCTTTGATGGTGATTCCCTCGAGTACTGGAATTTTATTAAATCGTTTGAAACAAGCATCGTCTCTAATGCAGCCAGTGAAAGCGAGAAGCTCATGTACCTTCTTCAGTACACATCGGGTGTAGCAAAGGACACGATCAAATGTTGTTTGTACAAGGATCCTTCCCTAGGATATCAAACTGCAAGAAAGCTACTTGAAGAGCGGTTCGGACATCCCTTCAGAATTGCCTCGCAGTATGTGACCAAGCTAACAGAAGGTCCTCCTCTGAAGCCTTCAGATCGTATAGGATTATTAGCATTTGCCGACCAGTTGAAGGATTGTGAAAATACACTTGAATCTATTGGCTACCTGGATGAAATCAATAGCGCCGACAACCTAAGAAGAATTGTTCAGAGGCTGCCGTTTCATCTCAGGACTAAATTTGTTGAAGTAGCAGATCAAATCCAGGAAGCAGGTCAAAGAACGAACATTAGTCATATTGCAGAATTTGTCAAGATCAAGGCGAGAGCTGCAAATAACCCCGTGTTTGGTTGCGTGATAGACGTTGCACGAGACAGATCAGATAGTCAGAGACATAAGCCTAAGCCTAAAAGAGCTACATTGCCCGATGAGCGCGGTAACGCATTCAGTACGCAAGAGATCAATTCCAGAGAAGGACAGAGTTTACCTGGTCACAAGGAAGTCACAAGTACGAGATATGCACTCTGCCCAGTATGCAATGCAGCTCATCCCTTAGCGAAATGCAAGATATTCATAGAGAAGAATTTCGAAGAACGTCTACAAGTGATGAGGAAAGCTCAGTTATGCTATAATTGCTTCAAGTACGGCCACATCGCGGTGGGATGCTTAGCAAGGAGTACATGTGAAGTCCATGGTTGTAAGAGAAGACACCATTCTTTACTTCACCCTCCCCCCTCACAGCAATCAGTTGAAAACAGAACCAGAGCAGTACAACAAGGAACCCAAGTAAGCAGTGAAACGCCATTAACAAGTGGACAGACTAACAGTACCTCAGCAGGAGGGGGAAAGGTTTGCCTTAGGGTGGTCCCTGTGAAAGTCCGAGGTCGCGATTCAAACAAGACAGTGGAAACGTACGCACTTCTAGACAGCGGTTCAGATATCTCCTTATGCGATAAGACGCTGGCAAGGGAGCTTGGTGTTCGAGGGCAAGAAAAAACATTCTTCCTGACAACTCAAGAAAGAGAGGACAGCCCAAGAGTTGGTCATGGGATCAGCCTAACCGTAGAGCCACTTGATGGTACTGACAAGATTGAAGTTAAAAGACTATGGACTGTGGATAGACTGAACGCCTCCCGCCGAAGTATTCCTTCAGAACAAGATACAAGAAAGTGGCCTCACCTTGAAGGCATTAAGTTACCAAGTACTTGCGAGAAAGAAGTTCGATTAATCATAGGCACAAACACGCCAGAGGCCTTCTGGGTATTAGAAGAAAGGCGTGGTAAAAGAGGAGAGCCATACGCTATACGGACACCTCTCGGTTGGACACTCATGGGCCCAGTGGGAGGCATCGATTGTCGAGAACGCCATTTGAATGTTAACTTTGTTCGCTTAGTGAAATCCGCGAAAAAGGATGAAGATTATCTCATGCAGCAAGTCGAAAGGTTCTGGGCCATAGAGAATTACGGCTTGGCGGGTGACTCTAACGTGTGCATGTCTGTGGAAGACAAGAAAGCCCTTTCAATCATGGAACGATCTGTGAAACTTGATCAAGGTCATTATCAGGTGGCGCTTCCCTGGAGACAGTACCCACCATTCTTGCCTTATAATCGGCCCATGGCAGAACGAAGGCTTCAAGTACTGAAGAAAAGGTTTCTGCAAGATGAGAAACTGTTTGAAAGTTACAAGACCACCATGGAAGAGTACATTGCTAAGGGACACGCAAGAAAGGTACCGCTTAACGAGGTTCATGTAGACGACAAGCGGCCACTGTGGTATTTACCTCACCACCCTGTGCTAAACAAGCCTGGCAAAACCAGAGTAGTCTTCGACTGTGCAGCCAAGTATGGAGGAACATCCCTCAACGATCAGCTTCGTACTGGACCGGACTTGACCAATTCTATAGTTGGCGTGTTGATGAGATTCCGTGAAGAACGAGTCGCGTTATTAGCCGACATCGAGTGCATGTTCCATCAAGTTAGAGTACCACCAGACGACCAAGACGCGTTTAGATTTCTCTGTTGGCTGGATGGTGACTTGAACCAGCAACCAATCGATCATCGTATGGAAGTTCATTTGTTTGGCGCAACGTCGTCACCGAGTTGTTGCAACTTCGCCTTGAAAAGGACCGCAGAAGACAACAAAGGCGAATTCCCGGAAGAAGTGGTCAGGACTGTCAAAAGGAACTTTTACGCCGATGACTGCCTCAAGTCGGTTAAATCTGCAACAGACGCTGTGGAATTTATACATCAGCGAAGAAGCATTCTATCCAAAGGAGGATTTCGATTAACAAAATGGTTAAGTAACAGTTCAGAGGTCTTAGACTGTATTCCGCAAGTTGAGAGAGCCCCGTCAGTACTTGGCCTCGACCTGGACAAAGTAAACCCACCGATTCAACGGACGTTGGGGCTCAAGTGGGATTTAGAGAAAGACGAGTTTACCTTCAAGGTTACCTTTAGAGACAGACCAAGTACCCGTCGGGGAATACTCAGCATGACGAGTTCCATTTATGATCCACTTGGTTTGGTTGCGCCAGTTGTTCTAACGGCAAAGAAGTTGTTGCAAGATCTTTGTAAAAAGAAAATCGGATGGGATGACCCAATCAGTGATGAAGGTGGTGAGAGATGGGAGAAGTGGAAGAGTCAATTACCCAGTCTCTCTCGGATCTCGCTCGGAAGATGCATTAAGCCGTTGTACTTTGGAGACTTGAAATTTGCCGAGTTGCACAACTTCGCAGACGCGTCGCAGATAGCATATGGTGCGGTCTCGTATCTCAGAATGGTGGATGTTGAAGATAGAATCCATTGCACATTTCTCATTGGAAAATCTCGCCTAGCACACCTGAAACCTATGACTGTACCGAGATTGGAACTTTCGGCGGCAGTCTTAGCTGTTCAGTTGGACAAGTCTGTTCGAGAGGAATTGGACGTTCCGATTACACAATCAATATATTGGTCAGACTCTACCTGCGTGTTGCGGTACATCAGAAATCAGTCGAAGAGATTTCACACGTTTGTTGCAAACAGGCTGTCGGTTTTTCATGAGAACTCAGCCCCTCACCAGTGGAGACATATAGGTTCTGAGCTAAACCCGGCTGATGAGGTTAGTAGAGGTCTCACAGTAGAAGAGATGTGCGCAAACAGCAAGTGGCTAAATGGTCCTCAGTTTCTAACCAAGAAAGATGAATTTTGGCCTCGTGATCCTACACTTCCGGAACCGGAGTTATCCGATGATGATCCAGAGATCAAACGTGCTCAGTCTAACAGCCAATCATCGTCTAGCCATCAAAGTGAAGACGTCATTTCGAGTTTGATCGAGCGCCATTCATCATGGGAAAAATTGAAGAGGGCAGTGGCCTGGTTACACAGATTTAGAACGTGGTTCATTGAGCGATACAGTCGAATTCCAATCAGTTCCAAGGCTAAGAGTAGTGAAAATAGAAGAATCCTGTCGGTGGACGAAATGAAAGAAGCTGAAAGAGAGATTATCAAGCACACACAGAGAATTTCATTTCCCGAAGTCATCCGGGCCTTGCAAAGGATTGGCTACTTACAGCACTCGCGTTAGGCAACTTCCGAGCTGAAGAACCTGAAGATAACTAGCCATATACGCAAACTTCATCCGTTGTTGGACGAGATGGGAATTCTAAGAGTTGGAGGTCGACTGGAAAACGCTCTAATCGACTACGATGCAAAGCATCCAATCATTCTGCCTTACCGAGATCACGTGACAGATTTAATCATCTCGCAGCATCACCAGAAAACCGGTCATCTAGGTCAAGAGTACGTTTTGTCTAGCCTGCGTCACCAGTATTGGGTAATCAAGGGACGATCAGCTGTGCGTCGTGTGATCAGTGGCTGTTTTCTGTGCAAGAAACTTGGTGCCGTGCGTGGGGAACAGCTGATGGGTGATCTTCCAAAGGAAAGACTGACGTTCGGGGAACCGCCGTTCTACTCATGTGGGGGTAGATTATTTTGGTCCTCTTTATGTGCGTCAAGGTCGCTCAAGCGTGAAACGTTATGGTTGCCTATTCACCTGCCTTGCTGTTAGAGCAGTCCACATAGAGGTTGTTCATTCCCTGGAGACCAATGGCTTTGTGAACGCCTTGCGAAGATTTGTCAGTCTGAGAGGATGTCCAACTACTATCTTCAGTGATAATGGTACAAACTTTCGTGCAGGGGAGAAAGAGCTCCGTGAGTCGTTAAGCAAATGGAACCAAACAACGATTCATGACTTTCTTCGTCAAAAAAACATAATCTGGAAGTTTAATCCCCCCGGAGCATCTCACATGGGTGGAGCGTGGGAGAGAATAATTAGATCAATTCGCAAAATCCTAAGAGCTTTGCTGGGACAACAACTTGTCACTGATGAAATGCT
The DNA here is from genome assembly GCA_038088405.1 of Porites divaricata. Lineage (NCBI taxonomy): Eukaryota > Metazoa > Cnidaria > Anthozoa > Scleractinia > Poritidae > Porites > Porites divaricata. The sequence continues at coordinate 777,807 of JBBMOI010000015.1, read as the reverse complement.
GCAAACCCTCATGGCCGAAGTTGCAGGTATTTTGAACAGTCGACCTTTGACACAAGTGAGCAGCGACCCTAAGGACCTGAAACCTCTCACACCGAATCATTTGCTGTTATTGAGATCGAATCCAAGTTTGCCCGTTGGGTCCTTTGGCAGGGAAGATTGTTACAGCAAGCGCCGTTGGCGACAGGTGCAGTACATCTCAGACGTATTCTGGAAGCGCTGGCTAAAGGAGTATTTGCCAACCCTACAAGAAAGAGCAAAGTGGATGAAGCCTCGTCGTAGCTTGGAGATCGGAGATCTAGTCTTGATTGCAGATGAAAATGTCCATCGTGGAAAATGACCTTTAGCCAAAGTTGTTGATGTCTTTCGCGGAAAAGACGGATATGTCAGATCAGCAAAGGTTCAGACGAGTTTAACGGTTCTTACAAGGCCAGTAACGAAATTATGCTTCTTAGAAGGACAGAGAGCAGCAGCACATTGAATTCGCAAAACCAACCCCTTTGTTTCCTTTTTTTTTTTTCTCCAGAAGCTGTAAAAGGAATTTATTTCATCCCTACTAACAGATCTATTCAAGGATCAAGGACTTACACTCGTGCCTAAAGAGTGACTCTATTAATGAACTGTATAGAGACTTGGGTAGTTCATTGGGGCGGGCATGTAGCCACGAGAGACCACGAGTTTTTTCCTGTTCTATGTTTTCTCATGTTTTGCGTTGCGTAAAGTTAGTTTAATTTAGTACCTTTGTTATCACGCTTGGAGTAGTCTTTTGTTAGCCATGTTTTGTATGCATAATCTTTCTGTAATTCTAGTCTCGGCGTTGCGTTATGTAATCGCTATTGTCAATTTTTGTACGTTCATTAGGTTTATTGTTTTCAGTCCAGTTTAGTATAAAGTTTTATTTTTTGGTCTATGTAAATCAGTCGCCTAGTTGTATCCGGAGGTGCCGTACAGATCTTTGACACGAGAAGTAAAAAGGTCGAATTCAAAACTGTACGAGAGTGTTCTCTTCAACTTCCCTCCGACAAAGGTGCAGCATTCGTTTGAAATCTCCTGCTCCACATTAGCCTTTGTAAAGCTGTCCTCTCCCACTAGTCTCCTTCGCAGCTGTTATTATGGTCACCACACAATGCTGCTCCTGGGAGCGTTGTGTGCCTACCTTATTAACCACTCCAAGGAAAACACGTGCACCTCTCCTCGGGAAAAAGGAGCCAAAATGGCCTCTTTCTGATCCCGCTTTGTTCCCCTCAGGGGAGGAGGCAGTTGTACACAAGGCTAGCTCAGGTCCTCACAGTCAGGTTTTGGGATGAGAAAATAAAGGCCAGGTTGTAGGAATTAAGCCAGGGGAAGTGGGACCCCCAGAACAAGAGATAGGATCCCTTTTTCTCTTTTCCCTCCTGTTGCGTGACTTGTGCTTCCCACTTGCTCCCTAAAACCTGCCAAAATGCCAATCCCTAAAGACCCTGTTCTTACTGTTATTATCATTAGATTATTTCCCTCTAAGTATAAAGGTAATTTATTTGAGATATAAACAAGGGAAATACAAAGTGAGTTTTGTACATAAACATAATATCTTCATAAGTGAAAATCATGTATTTTCACAGGTAATAAATTGCACCCTTTGCTGCAAAAAAAAATACGTGAAAGTCAAATGGCTTCGTATTCCTTTGGTGTTTAAATAATAAAGTAACAGAACATATGGTTGCTTTTAGACACAAAATTTCTCTTTTTGACGTGTTGAAAAGTGTTTCACTTGTTCACTGCACTAACTTTTAAAAGAGAAATTTGGTATCCCGACACAGCCATGTAATATCCTCTATGTGTTTGATAACATCTTTATTCCCTGATTTGTGTTTTATTAGAGAAGTAGCCTAAAATTTTGTAGAGGTACACACAGCTTCTCCAATCAACCCTACCCTATCTCCAAATTAATTAATCCTGTATGAAAACAATTATTATTGTTTTCACACAGGATTAAATTTCTGTCTTTTTTCAGCAAGGTGGGATAATCAACTCTTCTGAACTTAGCAGCAGGTTCTTAAAAAGCAGTTATGGCTTTTGCTGTAGAAAACTCGGGGACTTAAACACTAAATTTTGTTTTGAAAAGTTATCTAAGAGAAGCTGAAGCTGCGTTATAATTATAGGCAATTGCACAGTATTATTTTCTTCTATCCCTCATTACCTTGATCTGTTCATATTTGTTGCTTTGTTCTTCAATCTATGTTTTTGTTTGTTTCTATTGGCAATTTATCCTTGACATATTTTTTCACTCGCCTAATTTCAATTTTACAGAAACATCTGGTTATAACAAAACATAGGGCAATAAAATATTGCACATATCAAGACAAAGAGATGATGAAGTATTCGTAAGTATACAATAGCCAGCAATTTTGTTAAAAAGGGGGTACTAAAATCATATAGGGAGTAACTAAACCACGTGGGTAACAAAATCAGTGAACAGCAAAACTTTCCATATAACTGAGTGTCTGCAAAGGCATTTAATGCATGCTAACATATTTTTCCAGTGTTTTGGGTATGACCCCTAAGTAAGGAATTCCAAACTTTTTGACCACCCTGGCACTGATACACTTTAACTCTATTGTCCTCCCTTCTAAAAGAATCATTTGAGCCTCATCAGTTTGAGCGATGTCCATGGGTCTTTTGCCATCTTTGTTGACAAAATCATAATGAGCACCTCCATTAAACAATGCCTGGAGAACTAGGAGATGAATGTCATCGATGGGAGAAAATGTTATAGCTCTGTGAAGTGGAGTATCTCCATTGTCATTGGTAGCATTTGCACTGAATCCTGTGCTCAATAAAATCTTCACTGCACTGGGGCATGGAATGTGGAGCGGGTTTCTGTTGACAGCTTCATGCAACAATGTATCCCCCTCAGAAGTGGTAGGATTCAGCAAGCGAAGTTTATCCAGCAGTTCTGACAGAGAAGAATCTGTTTCATCACCATCATCATATTTGGCAATAATTTGCAAAAGTTTCTGAAAGGAATCAAAAAGTTCTCGAGACTCAAAAGGTTTGAATACAAATGAGTCAATTTTTACAACTCCTTCCATCTGTTGTCTCTCAAACTCAGTAACTGTTTGCTGAAGCAATTCAAGAAGTGGTAGCTGTTGCTTTCTCAGAGGATTGTTACCAATGACCCTACTGTACAACAAAGAAGTTAAGCCATCTACATCCGAGATGGCAGATTCATTGCAAATCCTTGCTTTCTTCATGGCATGTATGTACAGTCCAATGCATATTGAAATATCATTATCCATATTAATTTCATTATCGCTGTGGTACTTAGCAATCTCACGGATAGGATAAATCAACTCTACATTGTCTGTTCCAAGAATTCTCTCTCTTATGATAAGACCCTCCATGATAAGTGCATTTTGGTCAAATTCTAGCCAAGCAAGTTCCTCCAAAGTTTGACACTCTTTTCTGCTCTGATAGGCTTTAACAGGTTCCATTGGTTGTTTTAAGATGGGGTGAGCAGGATTAGAAAATCTTTCCTCCATGCCACGCTTAATGAACTCAAAGGCCTCCAAAGCGGGATTGTCATCCACATAAGTTCCGGGAGGTTGCTTAGTAATATGGGAAGCACCTAGTAGCTCAAGAGCATCGATTCTTTCTTCCTTTGAGTATTCTGGTCTCTTGATTAACTCTTCAACCAGTGAACTGCAGCACACATTGCTTGCTAAAAGAAGAGGGGTTAAACAATGACCGTTAGGCAACTGCAATACTCCAACAGACAGTAGCTTATCAACAACCTTGGGTGCATTGCGATAAACAGCATAGTGAAAAGCAGTATCTCCGCTGTTGTCTTGAAGATCGACATTAGCTCCATGCTCAATAAGAAAGCTTACTTGGTTGATCTTATTGCCTACACTTGCGATCATCAAAGGGGTGGAGTTTTTATTAGTACATGCATTGACATCAGCTCCATTATCAATCAAACATCTCAAAACATCGCATGAGTCATCTTTCTGACGAATCGCATGGTGAAAGGCTTGATCACCCCTTTTGTCACGAAGGTCAATGTTACTTCCATGTTTTATAAGGAAGTTCACGACGTTCAGGTGACCATACTTGGCAGCTATCATGAGAGGAGTACTCTGGTCATCTGAACAGGCATTGACATCTGCTCCATTTTCAATCAAACAACTCAACACGTCAAGGTTGCCTGAGACAGCAGCAACAAACAGAGGTGTACAATTTTCGTACATGTAACAATTTTCTACATCGTCGTCGCCACCACGGCCTTCGATATCTGCTTTGTGCTTCAGAAGTACCTTCACACAATCAAGATTTCCCTTTTTAACCGCAACAATTAGCGGAGTTGCCCTAGTTGTATAATACGCCTGATAAAGCCTGTAGGCTTCCATCTTTGTTTTCAGCGTGAAAGCCTTTTCATAGCCTTCCATCTTTTCCAGAAGTTCATTAAGCAAAGTAGCATCTCCGGAATTTACAGCCTGAAAGACTTTCTTCGTTGCTTCTGTGGGATACCTTCTGTAGTAGAAAAATGGTTCTGAACCTCTGACAAACTTGCTAAAATCCATTTTCGAAATCCGCTCCCGGCACAACCCAAGAAAATGCTGAGATTTGAAGTTATAGTACACTACATGTCCTCGTACATGACCTATCTACTGTTTAGACGAAAAACGCTGATCGAAAACGCGGGTGCGTGTAGCGGAAGTAACGCTCTCACCAACCATATTTGGCAAATGATTGTTCCCCGCATCTACCGGCGATTCTGTGTTGTGATTGGTTGTTCTTCATTTAGCATCGCTGTATACAAAACGCGAACATACACGACCAGTGTAGACCAGAGCAAAATTGAGAATTTATTCTCAATTCTAAAGCCTCTGTTCCACGGATTATGGAAGAGAAGCTGGACAAGAAAAGCCCTGTAAAGTAAGCTATCTTTTGGTGACATATCGGAGAAGAATTTTCGCCGTGAACAGTGCTCGCATTCACAGATTTGAGAAACTGCATTAGCACAAGTCCAAGGTTAGGTTTCAAGTCGAAAAACTATACCTTCTATGTAAGCTTATCAGTGAACGCTTTACTGAGTTCATGAGAGGTCAATTGTATTTAAAAACTGAAGGCTGATTTCAAATTTTACACTGTAGAATCAAACCTTCATAACTATCGTGTGTTTCGAATGGAGCTCCGTTTCCTTCCAAAAGCACTTGACTTTCTTCAAGTGTTTTGAGCTGTTGTGTTTCTTTTAACAGGATTCGCAAAGTATTACGACCAGGAATGGATGAAAATTATTGGGATTGCAGCGTTTGCACGTACAGAAATGGGGCCGAAGCTTTTAAATGCGCTATGTGTGATGTTAGAAAAGGAACTTCTACCAGGTACGTCAGAAAGCGTGGCACTTTTAATATTTGTTTGCATTTGCGCTTTGTATACTTTAAGGCGTCTTGAAAAAATACAAAAAGAATGTTTTTCAGAGTCTTGCATTTCAGTTCATTGTAACTCTAGTGTTTAATAATCACCAAAGACTATGATTTTATATAAGAAACTTTTATAGATGTTAATTGGCAATGTAGCAATTTGAGCTCGTTTCCCAAGACAATTTCTTTAGCCATGTGGATTTACCAACGCGCCGCTCTGCACGACCTATCATCAGATAAAATTCAAAACACATGCTTGTAATTGTTTCCTAAGATGTTTGTGGTAAAAATCAAAGGCGTCTGTGGCCAATTGTTACTGTCAAAGATATTTTCATTTCCCCAGTCGTTGTTTTTGTGACCACAGCTGAAATGTACAGTGTACAATTCTCTTATTACCACCCCCTCGGAATCTATCAGACTGTCTGGAATCCCAGACATGAATTATTTATATTTCATTGAAAAATAAGAAAAACATTACTACTTACATAGACAGAAAGCAATCACATATAAACAAGAAGCTCTCAATACTTTTTGTAAGCAAAAATAACGAACACTCACTGGTGTTCAGAAAAATATTACTTTTTGACAGTATCTCAAATTACATTTCAATGAGTTGAAAATTTCAAAAATGTTATCAGTATTTCCTCGCATTGTTTCACCCTTCAATCCCTCACAGTGACCAGCAAATTTTTTCTCCTAATAATATCACTGCTTATAAATCATAATATAAGGTTGTAAGAATAAAAGAAATAATCAATAAATATTAAGTGTCTTGAACTTTAAGCAATTTGTCCTCATTTGTGCTAGTCATCTCAGTTTTGTTTTATTTCACACTTTAAGTGATGTCTGGCTACAGCATCTTTTTGATTAGAGGTCTGGCAAGAGGAACCAGTCATCTATAGTAACGTGTTGCATGGACCTCCGCATTCAAACAGTTTTTCATCTCAGACCCCTCTTATTACATGGCGGACTTAGAGGGGGTCTGTGGGGGCTGTGCACCACACCTTCTTTCTCTGAAACTGTTTTATTTTGAAAGAATGTTCAGTAAAATCCATCTTCTAGAGCCTTAATCTTTGGCCACAGATGCTAATAGAGTTCTTTAATAGTCAATAAATAAATAGTACAGTAAACTCTCTCTTGATGGAGACCCTCTTTTAAATGGACAACTAGAGTTGGTGCCTGCCTTTCCTTACTCCCATTACGGGGCGGATCCAGGATTTTTTTAGGAGGGGTGCACCACTAGAGAATTACCATTTTTATGGCGTTTAAAATAAAATTCTTCAACCTTGTCCCATGTTTTACTTCAACACCAGTAAACCAAAAAGTTTTTTTTGTCTGCAGAATAGCAGTTGTATTAGAAAGCCACAGGTCATCTCAGGGGGGTGGGGGGGGGGTACACACTTCCTGCACCCTTCCCTTAGATCAGCCCCTGCTTTATTTGACTTTCTAAGAGACAGACATCTCTCTAAGACAGTCAATTAGTGCCAGCCCTAACGGTGTCCATTTTAGAGAAAGTTGACTGTATATGCATAGCTGGCAAGTGTCCTGTCACCCTAATTCTCAGGAGAGGCCATCAAGATCATCCTAATTGTCCAAAAAGTAACCTAATAATTATTGTATAAACATTGTCATGGAAAAATGCTAAAAGGAAAAAAAAAAGAAAATTGTTAAAACTTACAAGTAAACCACTGTGGAGTGCATTCATTTGTAACAATTGGGAGGAAATCCCATATAAACGTGACAGGGATGCTCCTTATCTCACTTTGGGGTGTAAATTGCAGATTTGGGTCTCACTTAGGGTGTTTGGGATGGAAAGTCACTATATTTGCCCATTCAGGTATCACTTAGTACTGTGCATAAATTAAAGAAATTTACAAATAATGCCCTGACACTGACCACACAGAAATCTCCATTAGGGGTCAGTTTAAGCTTGAGTCACACCCACGTTAGAGTCCCTTAGGGGTTTAATTTGAATTTTCCGACAAGCATCCCCATCACTTTTATATGGGGACCCCCCCCCCCCTCTCCTGGGGGTTAAACACTTTCACTCCCAGGGTAAATGATGGAGTGTTGTAAGGTGGTACTTACTTTTGTGTCTTTCAATGAAATCCTATGGTGTGACTATTCAATTGAAGCCTCTTTGGCATTGCTTTGACATGGTTCCTACTAACTTGTTTTACCACATTTTACAAAATAATATAGGAAATTTGTTGAATTTAGACTTTGGCCACTTTGGAGAGTAAAAGTGTTAATGTCTTCCAATTTGCAGGAAACCAAAACTTAATTCTCAGTTAGTGGCTCAGCAAGTCGCACAGCAGTTTGTTACATCGCCACCACCATTAAAAAAAGTCATGACAAAGAAACCATTTAAAAAGTCCAGGTAAGAAAATCATAGCCTACATTGCAGTTGTAATCTGACTCTGGTTATTTTCGTCTGCAAACCAGTGCTGAAATCTTTGTTCTTGAAATACTATAAAAAGTGGTTATTTGAAATGTGTTGAATCTACACTGAAGGCCTAGAACTCATGCCCCCCCCGACTATTTCTCAATAAGATTGTCGAGATCGAGCACTTTGCGTTAGGGCCTTCTCTGCAGACATTTCCAAATGTGTGATGAAACCCTAGGAACGTCTGTGTTGGAGGCTATTTGCATTACAGGGCAGCCAATTTGGATGAGTTCTAAAACTACTTTTTGACACTCATTGAAGATGGCTGCCCGCAACTCAACTCGATGATCTTATGTAAAAATAGGGAACTGTGAACAGTCTAATGTCCCCCTTTTTCAGCATTGCATACTCTTTCACATAATTTTTTTTTTGATAGGTAGTTAATACCCGGTATATTGCAACTTGCAACATTAAATTTGCTCTAAGAGCCTAAGGGCTCTTCTAGAAAGCTTACGCTGTTTACATTCAATGTTCTAAAAAATAATACAAGTACATATTTTGGATTATGACAGTTTCTAACTTGACCAGGGCCACTCCACAGGATAAAACAATAATATTTTTATTTTTACAGTTTTTGACCTAAGAAGGGAAATAACTATTTATTAATATGATAGCAAAACCAAGGATTTGAAAAATCTACAAATGTTGTTCTAATTTTTTTAAACAAATAATTATAATGCTACCCTTATGGTGATGGAAATCTTTTTTCTTTTTTTTGCAGGCCAAAACTAAAAAATGTTGACAGAAGCAGTGCACAGCATATGGCCGTCACCGTAGGAAATATAACAGTCATAATAACTGATTATAAACTTTTAAAACCAGAGAATTCACCATCAATGACCCCAGAAAGGAATTCACCTGCACCCACATCCGAAGACAATGCAGATCCCGGTCCATCACTCGGCACAGAACATAGTAATGGTGTTAGTAATCAGGAAGGTAGTTCATGACATTTAAAATTGGGTAACGTTAGTTCTAATTAGGAATATTTTCAAATTTTTTCATGCTGTTATAATAAGGAACAAGCAGCCTTTATCACAAAATGTGTCAGCTGGAATAGGTTTTGCTTTCAAGTCAGTTATTTATTTTGATGATTTTCTATACACTACAAGTTTTCCTTAAGTCCAGTATTTTTCTCGGGGATCTCGATGACTAACTGGACACCAAGAAGCACAGGATACCCAAGTTCAGTTTTTGAAACCTTGAAAATAATATACATATTGTGTTGCAGGCTTTATTTTGGGCAACCAATCATTACCGGTGGAATCTTTAATGTGTGAAAAGAGCTTAACCCTATTAGGATGAACATCAGTTTTCTCCTAACAATATAAAGACATCATCAAGGAAAGAGGTAGAGAATAAATGAAAAGATGACCAAATGGAATCACTTTGATCTTATATCAAATTCTCTCAACTAATATTTAAGGAAATGTATGAGATCAGTGTGGAGAATTTAGATGAGGATATCAGAATTTTCCTCTATCTTCAGGGTGTATATTGTGAAGAGGGTCATCTGTATAATTCATTGCATAACATAAATAGATACATTATACTAACGGCTCAAATACAGAGCTTGGGCTACCTGGGCAACAATTTTAAAAGGAGTGGCTGTGTATATTCTATTGCTGGCTGGGCATTTTTGTTTGTTCAACAACACAAAATATGGTAAAAGCTTGTTCCATAGCTGCAAAGCTGCAAATTAGCAATAATTTTTTAAAATTAGGTTTTAAAAATCAATAATTATTGTCTTTAGATTAATTTTCAGATATAAAATAGGTTTCAAGATCATTCACAATGTGGCAAAATTACCTAGACAAGCTTAGACATCAAGTGATTTGACATACATAGGTGTGTTATGTTTAGACCATGAAAGCATTCACGTTTGGAGCACAAATAGTTGCCACTGCATGCTGCTAGAATAATATTCACTGTTATCTTCAGCAAACAAGGCTCTCATCTTTGGTGGGAAAAAATGTGTTTTTAGTGTACATACTTGTAGCATATTCCTTCTTTTTATCATCACTGTTATTTGTATAAATAATGAATAGAATTCTAACTAAAATGCACATGCATAAAGTGCCATATCATATTGTTCTTGCTCGTTGTTGATTCTCTGTTCCTTAGCCTCTTGGTGCAAGATATCACATGTTAAAATTCCCATTAATTCAAGGAATTTTGATGTTTTTGTCTGATTTCACTGCAAACAGTGGGTGTAACAATGTGATTTTTTACATTCTTTCTCATGTTTCCCAATGCACCTTGTACCACAAAGTGTAAACTTTCTTCCATGTCAGTACATTTTTTTGTAAGACTCTGGTGCAATATTTGCTTTATTTTCCAAAAGTTTGCCATCAAGTTGCACCAAGTTTCATACATTGACACTAGCTTAAGCTTGCATTGTTTCACATTGTAAACTCAGACATAAATTTAGAAAATTCTTTTTGTATTTCTTTAGGACTGTTGGCCATGTTGCATACATGCTATAAAAAGACAAATCGACAAATCGTACATTTTTTGTCTCAAAAGGTCCTAGTCTTGTTCTTACATTTTTTGCATAAGCAGTCATTCTATCCATGTTAAGCTGTTGTAATGTTAATACGTTTTGCTGTTCATGTTTAGTGTATTCTTCTTTACTGTCTTCACTGCATGTAAATTTATTTGTGGAAAAATAATAAAAAACTATGGAAATAAATCTAACCTGAATTTCTGCTGTTTGACTGTTAAAGACACAAACTTGTTGGAAGATCTTGGGTTTTGTTTTCCACTAAGACCCAAAATAAACTGTCTTCTTAAAGCAACACCTTGACATTTACCTCAAATTTCAAACTCAAAGTGTAAATAATATTAAACAACAAATTTTTATAACATGAGGTTGTTGTTATATCCAGTAAAATCAAGGTCTTGTTAAGTGTTGTAACACTTACTCGACCTTTGTTATTCCAGTTACCACAAAACCGAATCTATTATTGTTTTAGCATACATTTGAAGAAAATAACCAAATACACAATGTTGTGTAGAACACAGTTTAACAGTTTATACTGATTCCCCAAATTAACTTTATGTTCTTGACCAAGGAGAAAACAGATAATGAGTACAATGTATATTGCATTTTTCGCTGCTGTCAATCATAATTATGATCACAAGAAAGAACCTTGAAACACACAAAGCGGATCGAAATCCACAAATCACAAACCATGACCTTTTGAACCCGTTAAAGTAAAGTTTTGTTCCTAAGAGGTCCGTTAAGATGATTGACGGCAGTGAAAAACACAATCGTCAGTTGGCTTTTGAACTTCAGAATTCGCATGTTTGTGAAAAGCGCAGTAATATATTTAATTGCTTCACATGAGTTAAAATTGAATGATGATTATTCATAGGTATATACATGGTTACATTCATGACACCACTTTCACTTACTGATAATATTGACAATAAAGTTTCAATGCTGAATTTACATGGAATGTTGCAATCAGCATGATGTGATTTATCCTTGCTTCCAATCTTACTACCGGGTATACTTTACTTTTCTTTCACGAAGATCAGTATAAATTGTCATTCAAAAATCAAACCAAGGATGCAATGTGAACCACAACAAATTTATTTTCTTTACTTTCCTTGAGTTGCACATTAAATCTCTATCTTTTGGATCTAAAACAGGTGGGTCTATAAAAATGGTTTGATTTTCGGTTACACAGAGCTGCAAATACCAGTTGGTCAGTGGACAACGTCACTCTAAAATGTGACAAACGTTCAACAAAATTCTTTCTGCAGTTGGATGTGATGACTTGACAGTTCAAATATCACAAAAGATAATCATTTTGAAGGTGAAGATCTAGCTATATATGTATAGTACATTATTTTTATACTTAAAGTCAATAATATTAATAATAACAACACATGCCTGACCAACCTCTCTGATTTGTCTGAATAAATGGCTGACCTGCACAGACATATTTCAGGAGGAAAAAGTCATTTGCAGCCATTGTAATAATTTTTATTCGCACATACAAATATATTTGCCAGAAGTGTTTTGAATACCGGTCTTTTGGAAACCTTGTCATTTGATCAGAATAAGTTTGACTTGATTCTTTTGCTGCTAACTGATGCATGAAGCTGGAACTCCTCATCACTGTCACTTGTTGCAGCGTGTGTGTTAACATTTGCATCCTCAGCTTTTCCTACTTTTATAACAGGGCTGAAAATTAAGCAAGAGAAAGAGAAATGAGTTCCTAAGAAGTTCCATCTTTTTTTGTATATTTTACTGTTGCAGAGGCTTTTTACCGTGAAACTCAGAAGACTGACCGCCAGAATTAGTGACACTCACTGTTTACACAAACATTGTTTTAAATTTATTTGTTATTCAGACAAATGTGTAACGAGTGAAACAAAAGAAACTTTTGTTTCGAGAACCAATGCGCTTCTGGTTGACACATTAATAATTATCAGTGGTGATGTTAGCATGAGTATCACTTAATGTATGGAATGTTATAATTGTATTTCCAGGAAAAAGCCACTTCATTGGGTGTGAGTGAACTAAGCTGCAAACAGCAATGATAATAATTAGTTTGTGGATATTTGAGGTTTGGTCCCGTTTCCTGATCTTTATTGTGATTGGTCACTGTACAGTCACCATTCCTGAAATATTTCAGGGGTTCATGGATTTCTGAGTTTGATGCCAAATTATGCTCAGCACTCAACAACAATATTATTTATATTTATCAGTTAGCTAGTGCCTTAAAAATAGCATTAGGCTGAAGGGTACTAGGGTTAGATACATTATGCCGGTATAATTTTGGGTATAATGCTATACTTGGACCATCGAGCCTAATGTCGGCATAAGGGGCATTTTTTAGCATAAAAATAATAACAATTTTAAAAAATAAATATTTCCATAAATAAAAATACGAGACATTTTAAATTACAAGTGCTTTTAGTACGAAATTAACTTTTATTCAGAGGCTTGTTGGTTACTAGTTACTTTCAAGGCCTGGTTGCACCATTGCATCATCATAAATGCCAGTCTGCAAACTGATCAGAGAGTATCCTTACAATGGGGAGTTCCATTGAAAGAAGACATTTTGAGTGCTTTTGAGCAATCATTTATTTCCTTTTTGTAATAGATGCAATACACTATTGTGTTTCTGGCTTATGGAGGTATTTTTTCTGTCTGCAGGCATGGAAAAAAGAATCAAATATGGCCAAGATCAGTTCAGCAAAAAGCTGGTTTTCAAGCATAAGCTTAGCCATAATGCTGTTGTTTTGAGGGTGATGCTCAAAAGCATAATATTGCTCAAATGTTTTGAGCATAACGTATCTAAACCTAAAGGGTACCCGAAAATCATTGGCAGTAATGCCTTAAGGTTAACTAGGTTAGCCACTACATTTAAATCTAGATTTTCAACATTGAATAGCCCTTTTAGTCTCAAGAATGATCACCATCAATTTTCTCCTTACGATGTTGATACATAATCAAAAAAAGGTTGTGAGAAATAAAATATTTGATCACCTAAAGGAAAATGGTAAAGTAAACTATGTGGATTAGTCTGGAGAATTTGCATGTAGATGTTGGGAATTTAGGATCATTATACATTTCTGAGAAACTACCCACCTACCCCTCCCCTAAGCCAACATTAACACTTACTTCTCACTTAGGGCAAAATGTTGGCTTAGGGGAGGGGTAGATGGGCAGTTTCCCAGAAATGTTTAATGATGCGGACTTTGAGAGATAGTCAGCTATTTCAAAACAATACCTTTCTGGGATAATATCTGGATCTTCAGAATCCTCATCTTTGCAATCCTAATGGATCAAAAATCACCACCGAGTTTATTTGATTTACTACTCACAATAATATTGGACATTCTTTTTATGTCCATGTCGTGGTTTCTATTTTTTTTTTGTTCTTGGTTTCAATTTATTTTCCTCTGTTTTTGGGTAAGGTGAAGCGTATAATAATGAGTTTGAAACAAAGAAAAATTAATTAAAAATTAATTTAAACTATAATAAAATTAAATCACAACATCTCCATGATCAAGTCTGAGAGTGGACCTTTTTAACATGTACAGTCAAACCTGAATTATGTGGTCACCTTCTATTAGTGGTCACTTACAAAGTCCGAGAAATAATTTTCCTTTAATAATCATTTAACAATAATTATCATTGTAAACCTGACCTCATTGATTTACTGTTTATTGTCTTCACCTCTATTAAAAAGTCACTTTGACATTGTCAAGATGTACCATACGCACTGTACTAGTGAATTAGTGTTCAGTAGTGGTGTTTAGTTGTCTTGAAATTTCCCTCCTTTGGTACAAGAATAGGTAGAGAGTTGGAGACACTTTGAGGTCAATGTCATGAGATGATTATTTCACTTTGTAACCACTATCATTTTCTTTGATAAACTCTCTGTATTAAACAACCATTCCCAATTACAGACCACTTAAAATAGGTAGGAATGTATAAACAACAATTACCAAATCATGGTTCTCCAATCCTAGTGAAGGAGTTAACTCGTCTTCTTCATCTGGCAATGAAATAAGGCTTGGGGATGAGGGTGGCTCAGGAATATAAGATGAACTCTTGGAATGGTCAAGCGCTGAGGAATCTTTATTATTTGCCATAAAACTTGAAGGGTCTTTTTCAAGATTTGCTATTGTCTTCTCTGCATCATTGTCATCACACTTTGTGTTACAACTCTCATCATTTTCATCTTTTGCTGATTTTTCACCAGGTTCACAGTTTTTCGAAACTGAAAGACTTTCACTACCTGAGAAAAAAAAGAAACTTTCATCCAACCTTTTTGCTTCCAGGGCCAGCTATGGTGATTTATTTACAAGAAGATTTGAATTATTAACCTGTCGATTCTAGCTTTCTCCAAAAACACAAAGGAAAAACAAGTATTTTCTCTTCGCATGTCCCTACTAACCTGGAATTTCTTTTGCAGTTTTCTTTCTCTTGCTTCGTTGCCTATTTTTTACATCACTGAGTAACTTGTCAAATTCATGCTCATGTTCTTTCACTGGAAGATAGGAAATGAATTATTAATATTACAAGAGGGCAAGTCCTTGTATTACATTGTTAGGTGGTTTTGTGTTGTCTTTCTACAAGCTACAACCAGTTGCAAAAGTACTTGAGACACTGTAGCGTATTTTGGCTTAAATGGCCTGTCCATGATCTTGTGCTTGTGACCCCCCCTCCCACCTCCACCCCTTATCAAAGTTGCAAGCAATACAAGACCATGCTCAAAAATTGGAGGAACAACTTTGAACGGCAGGGAGGAGGGAGGTCAGCATTTTATTTCACAGACCTGTGACTATAGCAGCGATTTGAAGCAAGAAAGGTTGTTTGAGTGTCTCAACATTTTTGCAACTAGTTGTAGCTTTCTGTTTGCTACCCAACAAGAGATCTTTAAGAAGTGCATCCTTCCTTAATCACCTCACGATAATACTCCAGTACATGGCCCAGTTAGCTAGTGCTGATAGATCTAGTGTGTTATAAGGGGTGTCAAACGATGGAGGCCGCGGGTCAGTTGACATAATTATTGATTGATATAGCAGCCAAGTGTCAGTCACATATTGATTATCAGTTGAGCGTTGGTTGAGTATTGGTCACTTATCAGTCAGGTGTCAGCAGAATATTGGTCAAGTTTTGACTGACATATCAACCAATCATCAGTCAACCATCGGTCAACAGAAAGTCACAATAGTATCAGTAGTGCGTCAGCAATGTATCGGTGAACCATCAGTCGAGTATCAGTATGTATCTGTGGTGTATATGTCAAGCATTGTGAGCTAGTGCTGAAAGACAAACCTTGCACTATCGACCAAATGTTTGTACAGTGATGTCAGTGATCTGTTGGCAAAATAACAACCAAATATTGACTGAAAAGTTATAGCGGCCAACAATCAGCCACATACCAACCAACAGTTGGCCAAAATATAGGCCAATACTTGACCACTACGTGACCGAGATTCAAACAATATTCAACTGACACTCAGCCAATATTATCAGCCGATACATCAACCAATACTTGGGTCAACAGCCCCATAAGACACAAGATTCATGCTGACTGAACTTCACCACTGAGGTTAAGTTTTGAGCCACAGTGTTTTTCTATGTAACATGGTTTCACCTCTAATAAGAATTATTATGTATTTTCAAGTGGAGAAGCACATCTTTCCTCCAAGAATGAAATTTTAACCAAAGTCCACTGAGAACTTTCCTCCTAAAATATACTATAAGGGTTTGATCTAGGGGTGGTTTGGGGAGGGGGAGGTCAGTCAAAACTCCTAAGCTGAAACAACTTACATCTAAAACCTGCAGCTGAGGCAAAATCCACTAAAAGTTACACAACGATGAGATATTCATTCACTTTCAGCTACAAAACACCTAGATTAGCTCCCTATTAATGGGTGAACTTCATTTCCCAAGACTTGAATTCAAAAACATTACCGAGGTGCATGCCCCCAGACACCTAGATACCTCCAATTTCAGCAGTCTTTTCTTAAATCCCCTTTACAATAATAATCTTAGATCTGTGATACCAGACAGAGTCATTAATAATAAATAATGCTCTGCATTATTCTCTTATTTAAGACTGTAAAGTTTCTTAAGTTGTTATAATCCGGCCAAGAAGCAAGTTTACGACTCAGAACAGGGTGTGGGGGGGTGGGGGGTGGTAGGACAGTCTCCATTTCCCTGCCGCACTCTCCATGCCTTAAGTCAAGAGCTTGCATGCAGGAAGTTCTCATTATGCCAACTCACAATATTTTTGACGCACTTTATCCATATCATCTTCAGTCTGGTTTTTCTCAAAACGAAGACCCTGTTGAAACAAATTTATACTGGAGTAAGTTGATTACTGGAACCATGTTGTCTTTGTAGCTCTGCTTGAGCTGCTGCATTTTGACCTTTTTCACTTTTTTGGCAAATTATTACTGCATCACTGGCAAAGCTAAGATTTTTGTACCCCACTTGGTAAAAATCCCAAAGTAACCGACAATATAATTAAAAGAAATTTTTAGTTGCTGCTTTAAAAATTAAAAAGAAAAATACCTTACTTTTGGAAATTAACGCTCCATGAAATTAAGGTATTGGAAATTAACGCAAATTAAATTAATGCAAATTTAGTGGAAAACGATTTTCGAATACAGGAAATTAACATGACAGACAGGCTGAGCTAACATTTCAAAATAAAGGAAATTAATGTAATTTTTACAAAGAAACATAACTTGTTGAGACAACAAGACTAAAGTTAAACATGAAATCTGAAATGGATACTTAGCTCTTGGTTCTTTCCTTAAAACTCATTTTCTTCTGCTTTTTTTAAAGTATTTTTGACCATGCAACTTTAAAAAATTGTATCTCTGCTGTTATTTACAGTTCCATATAAAGCTATACCTCATTGGAAAGGGCAAAAATTAAACTTTCAGAAAAAAATAGATCGGTCTCAGGAAGCCCATAGTATTCCGCAAAAAAAACAATGAGCAAGGCATATTTCTGCATAATTATTTTAAAATATTTCAAAATATTAATATTGTCGCTCTTCAATAAAAGTGTGTTGAAACGCAAAATAACTTATTTCTTAATTTTACTTTAAACTACATAAATGTTCGAAATTTAATCTAACTGAATACGGGTGATAGGCACTTTAAGGGAAGAAATCAGGCCACTTCAAGCTCTACACAGTTTCACTGTTCTGGCAGAACTCCAACTTGATAGAAATACTTCTCTTTCTTAGGTGTCAATAATGTCAGAAGGTATTGAGAAACTGGAGTCAAAATAATGGAAATTACTGGTAAAGGCATGGAAATTAACGTGAACATAAATTAACGTGACCAAATTAACGCAAGTTTTGGAAATTCATGTTTAATTTCATGAAGCATTAATTTCCTATAACAAGGCAACTAATTATGATGACAGTGAGATAAGTTTGCCCAATTCAGATACTACTGCATGTACATACAGTTGAAGTTGAAGGTTCATTGAGGGAGGAGGCTTCTTTAGCTCTTATTTTCTCCGCTTTTTCAACTTCTTTGGCAATTTGAGCAGCTGCAAAAGAGGTCAAATATCATTGTTTACTCAATTGTTGCCCATCATAAGACTTTAAAAATAATTCATTATAAAAAAATCTCTTGTAACAATCATCCATACCTGACTTTGGCTTTATTGAATCACACTCTGCATTATAAAGCAACACAAAATCTTGATGCCTTTTAACAAGACTCTGGAATTGAAAAAGTACAATTCTAGCTTTTAAAGATAAACCTTGCCTGCAGCTCAGCTTTTTATTGGGTGGTGGGCAGGGTTATCAATAAGGGCCAGTGGCTGGCAAAATTTGCTGACCGTTTCACGTGAACTCGCAGCCTACTTTCTTTGGAAATTACGCCAGTTCAAATAGAGTATGCAGGTGCTGTCACTGAATAAAAAAGCCCAAATTTAATCTGAGTTCTGTTCAAACACTCTACTTTTTGCTCCAGAATGCTGGAATCCATTCTAAGAGGCCCAAATTTCAAATTTTTTCCAGAAACTCTTGCATTTGCATTCAAGCCTCGCCCATCGCATTGCTTCCTTAGACAAGGAACTTTACTCCACTTTGTCTCTCTTCACCCAGGTATATAAATGGGTACCGGTGACATACTGCTGGGAGTGGGGGGTAACCCTGCGATGGACTAGCATTGCATCCAGGGGGGAGTAGCAATACTCCTAGGTGCTTCATGCTAATAAAACCGAGATAAGCTCCGGCCGTTTGGGCCTTTGGCTCATATGCGCCTTTACCTTTACCTTATGCCTTTGCGGTGAGATTTTTTCCTTCTCCACCTACTTAAAATCCTATTGAAAATCCTGAGGGGGTAGTGTGACAAGAAGTAGAATTTGTCCATGACGTGATGCATTTGTGAGGTAAGGCAAGGGGCGGGGCTAACTTGACCTTTCACCTTATCTCAACCCACTCTCTTCTCCTCCCAAATTAATTTCATCTGCTTTCAAAATCAAAGATGGAAACTGCAAGAAATAATTGAGCACTTGCTGGCCCATAGAATACGCCTGCACCGCAGGCCACAGAGAGGACTACCAAAACTTCCAGCATTTCTGTATCACTCAGAGGCAATTGTAAATCTCCAGAGACTAACAGGTGCCACTAGAGCTGAGCCCTAAAGCAGAATAATTGTAAAGAAACATGAAGGAAAAAAACAGTAGAAGGCGTGTGTGGCTGAACGATTAACACCTTGAACTCTGGATCTGGAGGTCTGGGGTTCAAGCCTCACACATTGCATTGTTTCCTTAGACAAGGAACTTTACTCCTCCTTGTCTCTTTTCACTCAGGTTTATAAATGGGCACCAGCAACATACTGCTGGGGGTAACCCTAAGATAAACTAGCATCCCATCCAGGGGGGAGTGGCAATACTCCTAGGCTTGCTTCATGCTAAGGAAAGTGATATTTATAAGCTCCAGCCATGTGGGCCTCTGGCTTATGTACACCTTTACCCAAAAAGGAAAACAGTCTACAGGTAATAATGTGGAAAAAAGCCTATATACTGACTGCTTTATCGCCTTTCGTTGATAAATTCCACTCTTTCAATCTCTGTCGTAGTTCCTTCTCTGGCATTACACTGTACACCAGCTTTGGAAGAGGTTTCCTCTTTTGCACTGTCTGGCTGTAAATGCAAG
Source organism: Porites divaricata (assembly GCA_038088405.1). NCBI lineage: Eukaryota > Metazoa > Cnidaria > Anthozoa > Scleractinia > Poritidae > Porites > Porites divaricata. The sequence continues at coordinate 758,293 of JBBMOI010000015.1, read as the reverse complement.
TTAAAAAAGTTAATGCCCATCCTTAGTACCTTCCAAGTTAAAAAAAAAATGTACTAGGTGGTTCTTAATTTTGATGTGCAATCCAAAAGTGTTACTGTTACTGTGACCTAATGTTCATTATGCTGTGCAGGGTGGCTTTAACGTTCTAGTCTGTGGGTGAAATCTTGAAGTGCGACCATGCATTCAAATGAAAGCTACTGAGCAGTACTTCCCTATGGTAGAGTTTATTATGCTGTACAAGGTGTTTCTAACTTTTGAGTTTGTGGACAAAATTCTAAGGTGTGACCATTCAAACGAAAGCTACCAAGTAGTATACTTTCCTCTGGTACTGTTTATTGTGTGGTACATTAGGTGGTTCTTCATTACTTTTGAGTCTGTGGATGAAATCCTAAAATGTGACCTTAATTAAAATGAAAGCTACTGAGCAGTATTTTCCTAGGGTGTTGTTTATTTTACTGTACAAGGTAGTTCTAAGTTTGAGTCTACAGACAAAATTCTGTCTGTAATATGGGTAAAATTTGGCAGTAAACTGACATCAGTGCATCGGAGCCTTTTACAGCCAAACTTGATGAATGAGTCAGTGGACAAATAAGTTATTCTAATTAGTGACCATTTGAATGAAAGCTATATATAGCTATAGCTAAACTGAGCAGTGTTTTCCTGTTTATTTTGCAGTTCAAGGTAGTGCTAACTTGACTTTAATAAATTAAAGCAAACTTGTAACTAAACTTACATAAGTGCATTAGAGCCTTTTACTGCCAAACTGGAGGAACTCCTGGCCTTTGATGAACAAGGTTGTTGATCCAAAGAGCTTGACGACGCCTCATCGCTTGAAACAGCTTCAAATTCCTTAGATTTCACACGTGGTGCATGTTTCCTTTTAGCTGATGTAATACATATGCTCCTGGGTTCTTTTGATGTCTTTCTGCTTTTCATTATTATATTATAACGCAAGGTTAGAAACATTTTTACAAATCACAGAGATCCATTGGCTTGATTTATAATTAATATATTATTAACCCATTCGCTCTAAGGAATTTCACCAAAAATCTCGTTTTGAAGCTAGCTGAGACATTTTCGGTTCAATATCTGGCTACAAAGAGCTAAAACTTACCACAAAACTGAAACTGTTCTCAAATTGTGCACTAAGCGGACTTCGGGTCCAGATGCAAAATATTAGCTTGCGAAGTTTGGGCATGCGCAAAAAACAAAATTTTGAGAAGGTTTTTGGGTTTAAAAGTGACTCAGCAGTCTTGACTTTTTCTTTTCGCTTTCTCTCCTCCCCTCTTTTTTCACTTTTCTTGCCTCATTATTTTTTTCTTTTGCTGAGCATTAAGTAGGCTTCATTTCGGTGGGAAAAGTTTTTGGGAAAGCTTTTAGGTTCATAGGATTAGATGGAAGGAAAGGTAGGTGGTTTCATGGTTTCTTTTCTTTTTCTTTGGCCTTCTTGACCAAATCATCCTCATTCTAGTATGGTTTGAAAGATCTCTTCATCGTGAACAAGTTAGCTGACAAAGTTGTCCTTGAACATTAAAACTGACGACGTCACAAGCGGTAGAAGGGACACCGATCCTTACGGGCGGTCATGGGCCATTCAGGGGCAAATGGGTTAATCACTTATTGGTTCATTAAACCATAAGTCAATTAATTAATTGCTTTATTAATTTATTGTAATAATAAATTAATGTAATTACAGTAAAATACCGAAAATAAGCTCCGGGGCTTATATTTTTCAAAGGCCCTTTTTGAGGGGCTTATTTTTGGAGGGGCTTATATTCGGAGGGGTTTATCTATGGAGGAAAATCTGCGTTTCAAAATCGATTGGGCTAGCCTTATAAATGGATGGTAATTTACTGTTTTTGGTTTGTTTTACTTTGTATTTGAGGGCAATTTCCGAGTACAAGCCCCCGGCGGGGCTTATATTTGGAGGGGCGATTTAACGGAGGGTGTTTTGCGCTACAAGTTTGGGGGGCTTATCTTTGGAGGAGCATATACATGGAGGGGGTTATTTTCAGAATTTTACGGTATTTCACTTCTAACCATTAGTCAAATCAGTTTCACCCTGAAAAACAGGTTTTGATCCGCCTGAAATTATCAGGAATTCTAACAATATTTGTCTTACAGTAGTTTTTTAATTTGAATTCTCCAAAAATTCCACCTTGCCTGTAGTGCAAGTTAAGAATAGAAATCACTTCCCCAATCACAAAAAGAAAAGCCCCAGGCTATTGAACAAGACTTTCTATGCAAACTGTGCGAGTGTTAATCTCCTCTGAAAGAGGAATCTAACAGAGTAAATTATTGTACAAACCTCCGTAGCGAACTTTTCTTTTCTGTTCTAGTAAGGCAGGTATCAAGATGTGCGTTGATTCTTTTGTGAGGAACCGTGTCACCACAAACTGGGCATTCAGCTGCAAAAATTTTCAACCGACAAAGTGTATCATGTATTTCTTCATTACCTAATGCTATGGATATAAATATTATTGTTGGTTTCAATGGCTGAGCAGGGCTGTCATAAAGGGCTGGGGACAGGGATTTCCCCGAGCTACTATAAGCAAGACCACCAGTTACTTTGTTAGCTAGGAAACAAGGGGAAATAGAAACAAAACAATCTCTTAGCTTTTCAATTCCTTATCTACTAATACAATAAAAATCCATGTACAAGAACCTAGATTTTTCCAACTTAGCCCATTAAAATATGTTCTTTTAATATAGAAATGGACTATTTAGTGAGATTTTAGGCTACTTGGGTTGTTACTCATGCCGGTGCGAGTTTTCTCATGTCACCACCCGCTCAGTTATAAAAGGAGGGATATGTGGACTTAAAGATCTAAGTGTCTCTTGACGTTATGTTTAACACTTGTCCCATTGAGGGATAGCACATGTACATGAACAACATCAACTTTCTCCTAACAAAATAAATACATAACAAGAGAAAAGGTTACAAGAATTGCCAAAATGTTTGTCAATTAGGGGGTTGTTTTGATCTTGTATCAAGCAGATTAGTCTGGAGAATTTGTATGTGGATATTGGGAATATTCTTCTTTAGTTTCACAAGAAAATATGAGACAATTCAGGAGGAAAAACTAGCTGTTTAGCACATGCCATCAAGGGCTTTTTCCCACAAACTTCTTCACTGGAAAAAAATCATCGCAGACTGCAGATAGTTGACCACTTACCAACATCAGAATCTGCCTGTTGCTGTGGTGTCTGTTTCCCCAACATATCTTCTTCCACAGTTATTGACTGCATCTCAGAGGCAGCTTGTTCATGGCGATTCTCTTCTGCATTGATGACAATCATTTCTGCGTTTGATTTACTGCAAGACTCCGCTGTTGACTGCAGATTGTTTTCAGTTGTTTCTTCTGAGTTTGAGATGCTCTCTTTCCCCTCATCAAGTTTTTGTCTCTTTGTAACTGGACTTGAAGACTTGGAATTCCTTTGAGATCTTCCATGATCCTGCGATGTATAAAATAAAACACTTTCTCCTTTTTGTTGACAAATAAACCGTTTCCCTTTTAGTACACAATTAAAGATCTCAGTTTAAAGCCCCCTTAAAACTCTCATTTTTCCCAGTTCCCTTTTTCCTTTCTCCTCATGATCATACACATCTCTTCACTTAATTCCCATCTCTTTTCTCACAGGTGTGCTCAACTGACTGTATTCCAGGATAAGAACAATTGGAATTAACTTATTTTGGTGTTAGTTGCATTGCAACATCTTGAAATTTGCCTGAAATATAGTATTCCATGTATGTAGAATTTAAAATAGTCCAGAAGTCATGGTAGAAGAGATTTGTAACTAAACTTCGGCATACCGTAAAATTCCAAAAATAAGCCCCTCCATGTATAAGCCCCCCAAAATCGTAACGCCAAATACCCTCCGTTAAATCGCCCCTCCGAATATAAGCCTCCTGGGGGGCTTGTAATTGAAATTTGTCCTTGAATACAAAGTAAAACAAAGCAAAAAATGGTAAATTTCCTTCCCACTACAAGCTAGTTCAATCGATTTTGAAACATAAATTTCCCTCCGTACATAAGCCCCTCAAAAAGGGCCTTTGAAAAATATAACCTCCAGGGGCTTATTTTCGGAATTTTGCGGTATTCTTATTCTGGAATTCGATCGATCAAATGCACCCTTTTTTTTTTTAATCCTTTTTTCTACCAGTTTCAACAGCTTTTTCTTCCACTTTGCACCTTCCAATAAAAGTCCCCTTCTTTTCTCCGCTCCTGCTTCCTTTTAACAAAGTTCCCACCCCTTTCTTCCTTGTCCTTCTTTCTGTTCCAGTTTGTTTAATTTCCTTTTCATTTCTTTTAACTCTCATTTCCAAACTCTTCTTTTTGCCATGTATGTAGATAAATGTACCTTTCGCCTTTTTGTGCTTGTTAGTTTGCTTTTCTTATTCACTTCTTCTCCTTCTTTGGCAGCTGTGCCGGCAGTCACTGATGGAGATTTTTCTATGCCACTACTAGTCACTAATTCTAACAGTTTTGTCCTGGAACAGATCATACAGAATATCATTACATTAAGCAAATCAAAGTAAATTTGTACCTGAAACCTGCTTAAATTTTTATTATACAATAACAGAAAACAAAATATACCTGACTTTTATGAAGTTTTGCACCAATTCATCTAATACTCTGTTACTTTTTAAATTTGGTGCATTCAATTTCTGAAAGAGAAAGAATTCTTGCAATTTAAAACTTAACTAGCCTCCTACACAGACGTTCTTTTGGCTTGTTGTGCAAATCATCCCCCCAAATGCCCATTTATAAGCTACATGTACCTACAATCAGGGACAAAAGTAGTGACTCACTTGTCTAAAACACATGATTTTATCAACAATTTCATTCATGCATTATTTCATCCTGTTTAAATGCCGGAAATACCCCACCCCAAAATCAATGTTGTTTGTAGTAAAAGAGAGACTTGAGGGTCTAAAAATACAACAATGACTTTGGGGGAGGGAGTGAAGATACACAGGGGGGAGGGATAGATATGTCCACTATAAAAAGGAGCTATTTCATGGAAGTGTGCCAACACTTTTGTCCCTCATTGTAGTCAAATCTCTTTTTATGGCAAACTCTATGAGACACACTCCTAAAGCACGTGGGCCCCTATTGCTCTTTAGCAGAATCCTAAAATCCGGGGCATGCAACTCCCATACTTAGCCTATGCAATGGAATATTTTCTCGCAAAAATGAAGGCTTTGTATATGTGCACATTCATTGTCAAGCAGATATACTTGGGGGTGATCATTATACGACAAGACGAGATAAAATTTGGGTTTTAGACTAGTGTTTGACACATTATTGTTAACTGTAACTATTTACAACAGAGAAATTCATGACTTACAAGAGAACATGCTGGACACTGTGGTTCATAGCTCAGAGATCTTCTGATACACAATGAACAATCTGAAAAATAGGTTGCAATATCAACTGCGGGTAACAAGTCTAGTCTCCAGGTTGCTAATAGGCATGCTTGGCAGAAATGTAACCACAATCAGCAAGACCCTTTACCCTAAAGGGCCTCTATGACATTTTGCCGACTTAAAAAAGCTAGAAAGTTATATAAGCTATATAGGTATGTGCCACCCCATCGGGTAGGATTTTTGTGCCATTTTGGTCTGAAAATGGGTATACACTTTGCCCATTTTGGTCTGGAATCGGGTATGATTTTTGAGGGAACTACGGAGTGTATGAATGTATTCATCGTTTCAATTCCAAATGAGTACGAAAGAAAGAGAAGCATGCGAATTCGAAATGGCTTTGAAGAAATTTTTTGTTTGCACTCTAATCTAAGTAATGATAATATAATTTCTGCCTACAACCCAGGTCTGAAAACGGGTGTGGGAAATTACATGTTTTGGTCTGAAATAGGGTCAGGATTTGGAGAACCGGGAGGCACAACCCCACCAAGAATTTCCAGGAGTATCCCCCCAGAGTATCCCCCCCCCCATGGGCCCCTCCATGGAATTGTGTTGAGCCGCTGTTCGAGCTACCTGTAGAAAATAACAAACACCCCAACTTTGAATGGAGGGGGGATGGGTGAGACAGGTATATTCTGTTTTGCTCTCCAAAGTTACCTTGTCTCAACAATTTTATCCCTGATTGCAAGCCGTCATTTGGACTTTCGCTAAGAATGAATGGAAAACACAGAACACAATTTTTTTTTCAACGTATCCCTCCGGGAATTTCATTTTACTTTTTTCTTTGTGACTGGGGAGCACAGGCTTCATAAGCCCTCTGGTTTCTTCTGCACTCCTTTGCCAACTTACAATTCAGATGTTTATTCCTGTATGTATTATATTTTGGCTAAATAAAAATGAACTAAACTGAATCTGATTACATTCTTTTGCACCCTCTATCACTTGTTATCTGATCATGCAAGTTTTGATCTTCTATCACAAGACTCCGATAATAGAACAGGCCCCCAGTTGTTCAAACCTTGGATAGCGCTATCCAACGGATAAATCTCTATCCAGCGGATAAGTATTAGGGGAACCAATAATTGCGTTATCCACTGGATAGATTTTTATCCGGTGGATAGCGCTATCCAACGTTTGAACAACCGAGGCCTGAAGTACAATATTCCATCGTAGTAAAAAATCTTATGGGTAATAAACATCCAATGGAAATAATCATGTGGCACAGGTCCACTGTTTGGCCAGAACCTTGTAAAAGACACGGAAATTGCCCAGGGATTTACCAACGAAACACCCAGGAAGGATACTAGCACTGTACTTCTCGAAAAAGAAAAAATTGAATCAATTAATGGTCTTTAATTTAACTTACAGTTGTGGGAGCAATCAGGAATCATCAACGCAACATCAAAGAACTCGTAGCATATAGAGCATCTAAGTAGATTGTCGATCGTCTAAAGAATGAGATTAAATATCGTATAAACAGAAAAATAAAAGCTTGAATGTTGCAAAAGTTACTGTGATAGGAGTGAAGGTATTTTAAGAATCACCCTCATTTCTGGCAAGGACTCTGGCCAATCCGACGGACTCCATTCTGCTAACTTAGCTAATGAACTTTTCGAATTCACGAAAGGCAACATTTTTGCTTCAAACTACAAAAATTAGTGGGAAAACATCAAGATTTCACCAAACTTCAGCGCCAAAGAGCCGCCATTTTGGAAACATAGAATTGGCGGGAAATATCTCATTTTCCTATTGGCTGAAAACTGTTTTGCCCAGCATACTGTGCAGTCTTTGTTACGTTTCTTTCAATTATTTTCATTGGTCTTCGGTGTAAACCAATCAAATATCGCGATAAAACATACTTGCAACTATTGCGTCACAACCGCTGAAAAAAACGTGCGCGAAGCAAGATGGAGGAGTATGCGAGAGAACCTTGGTAATATCTTAAGCTTATATTTTAGATGGTAAATTGCACTGTAGTTTTCTACAGTGTGACTGCTAATAAACTGTAATAACCATCTTCTCTTAAAATACATTCCTTTTGCTAATCGCACGTCGTATTGCTATGATATTTGTGGTTTTTGAAAGCTGTAGTGAAAAAAACTTTTCTTTCGAATTTTTGCAGCCCTTACAGAATTGTCGATGACTGCGGCGGTGCTTTCGCGATGGGAGCGATCGGTGGAGGAATCTTTTCCTTCATGAAAGGATGGAGAAATTCGCCAAAAGTAAGGCTACTGTTGGTTTATTTCTGGCGTGAATTTCAATGCTGTTTTCATCAGTGTGTAATATAGGCTTATGTAATTAGGCTCACTGCACATGGTGGTTAAAAACGAATTTGAAATCATTGTTATTAGTGTAATAAGGCATATCAAGACATCTTCATTTGCATTGCCAATTTAGGCTAAGATATTCTGGCTAATTCACTGTTCCCCACAAAAATATAATACAGAATTGGGGAATGGATGTGGGTGCCCTGTGTGGCCATAACTTGACACACACCTTCTTATTAAATTACCATTGATGGATTTTCATTCGCTTAATCACAAAAGTCCCTTCCACACTTTGTTCCTCTTAATGTCCTGACAAGGTGGACCAAAGTGGCTGTACATTCTGAAGGCGATTTGCTTTTTCTATTTTATTAATTAATATTATTAATCATTCAAAATATTTCTCCATTTCTGATTGGCTCATGTCCCACGCTATTTCTTAATAACCAGCTAGCATTGGCCAAATTTGGAAGAGGTGTGCAATATCCAGAAAATGACATTAATAGTACAGAATCATCAAAAGCAAAAGAGACCGCGACCAAGAAGCCCTGAAAACGAGGTTGCGTTGTTTTGGTAGAGCAAACAAAATGGCAGAACTTTTCTTTGAGTGTCATCCTCCTCCACCTTTGGCCTCAGTGGAAAACACCCTCCTTGATCTCCATAATTCTTCAGATCATACTTAGACTTATCCAATAATAATTAATTTTTGGTTAGAGCATCAACTGCAAGAGCTGGTAGGTTTCTGATCAATCATACCTTTGTCTGTAGGGTTCCAGACTATTTGGCAGTATAGCGGCAGTTAAGACAAGAGCTCCTGTGCTTGGAGGTCAGTCTACATGTCCATGCATTTAATTCAAAGCAGATGGACTATAAATAATAATTGTCACTCCTGCAAGTTTATAAAAATAATACCTGTTCATGTAAGAAGCCTAATAAATCATGGGCAAGTCTCCTATAATTGTTGCACAATTAACCACCTGATATTAAGAACAAAATTTTGATTCTTAGTGCTTGTTGTTTATTACAGGTAATTTTGCTGTATGGGGAGGGCTGTTTTCTACGTTTGACTGCTGTTTAATGGGAATAAGAGGAAAAGAAGATCCTTGGAACTCAATAGGAAGTGGTGCAATCACGGGAGCTGTACTGGCTGCGAGAGGTAATAACCATAACTTAACAGTGTTAGAGCGTGCTAGAAATGCATGTGTTGCTAAACCTTGTGAAGCTCAGGAGAAAGATCATACAAAACACCGGTAGGAAATATAGTCAAAATAGCCAAGAAAGAAAAAGGGGAAAAAGCTTCATTGTATAAATCTAAGTGACATAAGTAGCGTGCAACCCTAATCTCCATACCCTGGTTGGTTTCCCTAATACTATCCGATTCACTAGCCTGTGAACAGCAGACATATTTCCAGTTGTCGCTTCCCTTTCTCCGAAAATCGGCGGGTGAAACTAGGAACTTGAGCTGAAAAAACCGGATGCTCTCGCAGGCTACCGATTCACTGGATAGTTATTTATCTGGCTCCAGTTGTTCAAAAATGATCCGCCTTCTAGGATCTTCCTGGTGCTAGGATCTTCCTCCTCATCCCATGCATTTAAAACAGCCCCTGAGAAATTACCTGCTTTTATTATATAGACACGAGTGTTTTACTGGGAAATATACCACTTGTAAAATTCATAAACGCTACATCCGGGACCCGAGTGGTTTATTTTCCATAATCTCACTAGTGAGTTTATCGATGACGTAATTTCGGTCATTTCCCTCTATTACTTTATCGATGTCTTTTTGTCTATATAATAAAAAGAACATTACACGGCGGCTTGAAGATATGAATTTTATTTTCTCGTGGCAAAAACAACATTTTACGAACGAGCGCAGCGAGTGAGTAAAATATTGTTTTGCCACTCGAAAATAAAATTCATATCTTCGCGCCACCGTGTAATATCCTCTATATCTTGTTGACTGATTGTTTGTAGGGGGACCTTCAGCGGCTGTCAGGTCAGCAGCAGTTGGAGCCATCTTGCTGGCATTAATTGAAGGAATTGGTATCTGTATCACAAGAATGACTGCAGAACAGTTTAAACCAGGTTCGTCTTCATCTTTTGTTAGTGTTTTCAGTGTTGTCATTGAAGGAACTGCAGTGTCCCGGAATTTTATTAAATTATAACAGTGGAATCTGCCACCAAAACTGAGTAAAACATAAAATAACTGCTCAAAATATGAAAAGAAGACACAGTCAACAGAGCAAACACAAAATGAGGCATGGATGGATAAAAGTGAAGAAGATTGAAATGGATTGCAATATTATTGTGGTTGTGGAGAGCTTGTTAGTGTAACAGTTTTTCAAAGGTCATTTAGGTTGTTTCTAGCATTTGACATAATGCATGGAAAACATTATTTGTGTGACATGAATCCTTGATTTTTTGAACAACTAGGGCCAACACTGCAAGGCAATGGTTAACAAACCATAGTTTCTGCAGTTGACAGCAAGAAACATTTTTAAATTAGGACACAATCATTTTTCAAGATCACTGGTAATTAAGGTGGCTGAACACAGTTTTGGCAGTTTGTGAGTATATGTCCTTTGCCAAATCATGGCATAAGAAAGGTTGCAGCTCATAAGCTGAAACTTGGCAAGTGAAAAATATACTGATAAAAGATTTTGACAAGCAGGTAAAATGTGACGTTTTCGTAGTTTCCATAGCAACATGAACGATTGAATACAACCTTAAAATTTCACTTTTGCTCAGTTTACATAAAATTTGGTCATTAGATTTTCCTATAAACTTTTACACAGTGTACTATGATTAATCATTACCATTTGAAACTTATTTGACCAAATTTGAACAGACGGGTTTTTTGATAATCAATAATATGATTGCACTGTAATTATTAAAAATGTCACAAAATTTGTCGGTTCAACTTCCATTTTAAAGTTCTTATTATTGAAAGTACGATAAAAGTAAAAATTCTGCCAAATATCACAAAATTTTAATGCGTAGATTTTGAGAAATCATCTTCTGTGTACCATTGCTTTTTCGACGCCATGTTTGTTTGTGTAACTTAAAACAAGCGCCGTCACGCAAGTTACCGCTGACCGTCCGCAAAACTGTGTTCAGCCACCTTAAGAAACTTGAAAAAAATTCTTGAATTGAGGTGTGACTTTTTAATTTAAGAGTAAAATGGCAAGTGTGTTTTTGTTCTTTTCTTTCAGTGATGCCACAACCACCCGACCCCTCCCAATTACCGCCAAAACCATTCAACCCAACACCACAACCAACACAAGGATCAGAATTTGACTATCAGCCACAGTTTCAATAATATATTTACAACGTGGTAGTGAATTAAGGTGTTTTATTGTCAATTGGATTGGTGCTGTTTGCATTTAAACCTCATTACAAGACAAGATTTGGAATATGCCTGTTGAGAGTGCAAGGCGGATTGATTAACATGTGCATCAAGTTATTTGACAAAAACGCAAGCAAGGTTGCACAGTAGCCTGTTTTTCTCCCACTGAAAGACATGTTTTGGGAAAGTTGAAAAGTGACAATCACATCTTTGGTTATTTCAAAGGCAACAGAACAGTGTTACAAGTTTTGGGAAGTCATGTTTATGACTACCCCTTACATTCATTAATTCAATTTAAGGGCAACCGAACAGATAACTGTTTATTTGAAAAAGTAGATGTACATAAAATGTGTAATTTTATGATTTCTGATCTACAGAAGTTTTGTCTGTAGCCTCTGTACATGTACAAGTTGCTTATTTCATAAGGTTATATATAAATAATCATTTAGAAATAAATTTTTATTTGTGTTTAGGCTAGAATGTAATTTACAATAAAATTAATGTAGTTTCAGTTCACAGTCTTATTTTGAAATTTTGTTTACCTTTGGTTGAAGAACAGTGCATCTACAGTATGTCACACATAGTTATTTACAATCAAGAAGCCCATCTGAAGGGGGGGGGGGGCTACGTATGTCTCTCATCTGAATTTCAAAAGTAGTCATTTTGGGTATTGAAGAGGAGGCCATGTGGATGACGATATTGTACTATTGCATTTGTGATTTTCCTCATCGCTGTCATGGTTTCGAACCAACTTCATGTCATTTGTCACCAATTCATCTGTCTTATATCACAATTTCAAAGCAATGTCGCTCGCTCTACATAAAAATGCAAAATTCTGATATGCATACAGAGGTTGTGATGAGCCAACCACTAGTTAATTTTACATTGTTAAAGAAAGACTTGAACAATGCTCTGTGCCAAGAACAAAGGATAATATGTGTAATAAATGCCAGGCAAAGATATGCCCATGGGACACGGCAGAGCAAAGATGAGACTAAAATCGCCAAATCATAATTCATAAAAAGGAGAACATTGTAATAGATTCCATGTAATGTCAACAAACCAGTCAACAATACAGCCAAATCTCTCATCCTTTAAGATGTAAACCTTGCTAAAACTGATGCATTAAGTTGGTCCCTGCTGTTTTTTAGTCATCAATTAGCTTTTAACTACCGTATTTCCTCGAATAATAGCTGGCAGCGATTTTTTTTTTTTTCGCACCAAAAGGGGGTGATTATTCGAGGGGAGGCGATCAGTTTTAATATTGCTCACTAGAAGTTGTGCCCTAAATATCCTTATTCTATTTCCCCATTTAAATCAAAAGTGTTCCAAAGTGTGTCTAAAGTGTTCCAAATTTAGTTCCTTTATTAATTTTCAATGTCAACGTCCACTGTGTCAGAGCTTGAATCGTCACTGATCAGTTTTGCTGGATCAGACTCCTTTTAGTTTCATTCTCTAAGTTTACCGCTACGGGCATCCCTTGCCGGTAACCTAGAGGGGTGGGGGGGGGGGAGGCGATTATTTTCAACATTTCCGTCAAGGGGTGGCAATTATCCAAGGGAGGTGATTAATCAAGGGACAGCTATTATTCAAGGAATTACGGTATCTATATATCAGGTAGATACTTCTCTAAGAAGTATACTTGATACCAGTTCCCTCTTGTTGCCATTTCCCCTTTCACTCCCAGAAGTGAACAAAGTAAAAATTTAAAATCTCTATGGTGAGAAACAAATATTGCCAAGTGAAAATACTGGCAAAGAGGTTTCGTTCAAATGGTCACACTGCAGGATTTCATCCACAGACTCAAAAGTTACAGCAACCAAACTAACTTTGATCATTCACTCTGGAAGCTGAAGGGTCAAGAAAAACATAATTCATCTTGTTACTAATTTAAGTGTTATTTACAATGACCATGGTGCTGATAAAATTTATTTTGCAGCAATATTAAACCTTGCAAAAAACTGAAATTATATTTCAAATGTTTGGTGTTATATTCCTCCAGCTCTTACTTGACTTGGATATAGTTATACTAATGCACACTTTTGAAAGTGCCTTCTAATCTCTAACTGAGACTGACATTTTGGTTATGTTCACACAGCACTGAACAGTTTTTTGACCCGTTGAAAATTTTACTGGACACTTTGTTTAGATGGAGCTGTTCCATTTTTTCCTCTGGTCACACAGAACTTTGAACAGCTTGGTGCCTAAGTGTTTGTACAATGAAGGTGGTTCCATATAAACAGAACACCTTCATAACTGAAATGCACAAATTTTCAAAATGGTTGAAAATTTAACAGATGCAATGTGAACATAGCTTGAATGTGCCTGACACATGTTGTGGCTCAATTTTATTGGAATCCTTGGTTTAACTTATATTTTTCTCTTTGTTTTGGGGTATGGTAAAGTATGATAATGAGTCTAAAACAAAAGGAAATAAAATTTAAGCCAAGGATTCCAGAGTATATAATACCATCTACTGACGTGGTACAACTCACTTTGACTCTGAAGATGACCACCGCACAGGTTGTCGAAACGTCAGTCACTGTCAACAACAACAGTCCTATTCAGGACTATGTTCACTCGGACAATCAAACTCAACCTATTTTTGATTCCAATAAAATTGAACCGCAACAGATACATAAGGCATTCTTATCAAGACAAACATAAATACCGCTACTGCATTCTTTAATGCAATGTCTATCTTGTATTTATCACAACTTTTCCAGTTGACTTTCTCTGCATTACAAACTTAAAAGCTTCATTGGCCTGAAAAAAAAAGAAGAGAATAATAACTGTTTGTGCTCTTTTTATAAGAAGTATCCATGCTACAGATCATAATTAATTTATTGTTAACATTGCCTGCAATGAATGTGTCACTGCAACTGTCACTGTTTGTCACTGCACAAGATGCAAAATGTTTTTTAAGGTTCTTTTTCTCTTGATGTAAAGAATAAAACATGTCAGGACTGTCTGTATGCTGTGTTCAATTTTGTCTCATTTTTGTGTATGATACCGGAAATATATGATAATTAAAATAGAACAAGCTGACACTCGATCATCATATTGATTGCAGTTTAATTCATGTTATGGCTGTACAAATAAATAATCTGCTTAGCACTTTGCTATCCTTCGGGCAAAAATCATTCCTATCTGAGCAGCCAGTGTCTTTGCCATTTGACAATGGCATGTCCATTGGTCACATTTATTTGTACAGTCACTAAAAATTAAACTACAATCAAGGTCCTAAACCACTGGATAATGATCAGTGCCATGGCCAGAATGCATAAAAAGCTTTTTAAGATAAGAGGGCTCTTAACTTTTGTTCTTAACTTATTATTTTGAATGATAGTTACAAGTTCCATTAATCTAAAGACTGAGGGTTTTTGCAAACCCACCAAGGAGAAAAAGTTTCCAAGATACCTGATCTAATTCAAACTGTCCAGAAATGTGAGGTCCTCTTAGCTTGCCCTGTTGCAGCATTTCTAGAGATTTATCCACTGATTCCTTTAATAACTTTGGATGGTGCTTCATGTGTGAGCCCTGGCAGATCAAAATCAACAGTCACAAGCCATTCTTTGAAAAGCCAGTTAAGGATCAATCATGAATATTTAAAAATATTGAATTACTGACAAAAATATTGTTCCTGCTTGAACAAAGGATGAATATAAAGGTTCTGCTATAAACCACTCACAGCAGTATAAACAAAAGTTAAATAATCCTTCAACTTATACATTCAAAACCATTCACTGAAATTAAACACTGTTCTGAAAAAAGGATGAAAAAAGGATAAAAACCATGTGATTGTAACAGTTGTTGGAAAATATTCCCATCTAAAAGTTTTGTAGAAATTTTTCATCGTTTTAAAAAGTTGCCAAACTCAGGTACCAGTAATCTTTTTCTATGAGGAGAACTTCCTACTAAATAAATATTAGTTAGGAAAATGCTGAAAAATGACATATTATATTTGTCCTGTTGTAAAACTCACCCAAAATAAACCAGCTGTGAAAAGATAAAAAAGAAAAACAAATAAGTCAAAATACAAACTTGGTCAGCATAAAAAAATCAAACCTATCTATCTGAAAGAGAGAAAAAAGACCATATAATCTTACCAGCTGAGCAGTTTTTTACCAACAGAATGTTTGCTGGAATCTGGAAATAGAAAATGATAGATAAAAAAAACAGTTACTGATCTGCTTTTGAATAACTGATAACTGGTTTGTTACATTGCACTTTCAAATGCATAAATATTAATGCAAGGGGGGCGGGGGGGGGGGGGGGGGGTGTGGAGTTCCTGCCATATCACAATAGCATTTAATCCTTTCAGCCTTAATATCTATGCTGTAGCTAATTTTTCATTTTTTTTCGGGGGGGGGGGGGGGGGAGGAGAAGGGGGCACTCCCTTATTTGGCCTGTGTTGGTATGTGCCGCACGCTGAACAGGGTATGGTTTTCAAGGTCTTGAGTCTTAAACAGGGTATACAATTTCACTATTGAGCATCTTAAACAGGGTGTCTTTTTGGACTGGAAGCCTTTCAAAGAGTAAAAAGACTTGTGATGAGCGGTCTACATTGGTAATACCAATAATTTTTTCCTACACATCTATTTCCACGATTTTATTGTACAAAATTACTTAATTCTGTATCCAAAACAAAACAAATCAGGGTCAGAAAGTAGTGTCTCCTGTCTTAAACAGGGTAGCAAAATGAGCACTTTTTGTCTTAAACAGGGTCAGGGTTTGAAGGACTTGGTGGCACGCCTCTACCTAGACTTCCCTTGAGTGTCCCCCCCCCCCCTCCAGTCCCAGGGTACTCTTCAGATACCTGGGCTCTGTAGAAAACTGAAAAAACATCTTGACTAGTATTTATCTTAGAGTCATCCCTCTGAGAGATGGTATCTCAAAGAAAATCAACTAAAAAGAGGAAGGGACCAACTCTTAAAGTAGTGTCTGTTTTGGGAAGGAAGATGTATTTTCATATAATTCTGTGTAAGGCAACCAACATTAAGAGTTCTGCTAGCTTTGTGTTATTTCATACCTGTGGTATCTCCCCTGAGGCAAAACCAACTGGTAAAATAACTCCACCCCATGCGATACTGGATGACAAAAATAGATAAGTTAACTATCAAAAATTTCAAAAAATAAACCTTCCTTTAACTATAACAAATAACTACTCACAAATAACATGACCACTACTTGAAGCCATTATAATAAATACCTGTTTAGGTTTAGATGGAATTGAAGAGGATCATCTTGCTGACATGTTATTAATAAAAGTAACTCGACATGACATTTGCTCTAAAAAATATTAAATTTTGTCATTATTTTGAACAATAAGTTTTCAATATTTTTTCACGCTGGTGAAGGCTTTCATTTACCTTTTCAAACATTCATTAAAGACTTTTCCTCCGACAGCTTCCATTATCACATCAGCTCCTTTCCCTTCAGTGAATCCTTTAACCTGGCATAAAGTGAAGTGAGGAAATATTTTGTTACTTAATTATAAAACATGATTGATGTGAAACAAATGTGAAAATTGTAAATTGTAAATATCTTATTATGCACTCCCCTCATGGCTTTTCAGGGATAATTTACAACAGATGCAGATGTTATTACAAAGACAGTACTTTGTCCTCAGTTATTTAAATACCCTGAGTGTTGGTCCACCAGGGGTTTGAACCTACAGCCTCCTGCTCACCAGACCGGCGCTTATCCCACTGAGCTAACCAGGCAGTTAGGTGGTTATGAAAATTGATCAGCATGTCATGAGCATGGGAAAAAGAAAAAATCTGAGATTTTTTACACTATTGTTTTTCTTTCTTTCTTTCCTTTTTTGTGTGTGATGTAGTACATTACTGACATAAATAAATTAATGAATTAATGAATTAAATTCTTAAGAGCCCATGACTGTAAATATCGAGAATTGCTGGCCAGGCTAAAAAAATCGAAAATTCTGATAATTTGTCAGAAAAACCCCTTTGGGGAACTATCTTCGAAAAAAATATTTTCAACTTTCAAGAATCTATAGTTTTCGAGAAAATGAGGAAAAACGAAAATAGCGGTTTTTACCTAATTAATTATGCAAAAATTAGAGAAAAAATGACCTACTTTATCGCGTCTGCACCGAGGCAAGATTCAAAGCTATAAAACAGAAACATCTTTGTTTAAAAGAATTCTATCTTTTCTTTCTATCCATGGTATGTTTTAAATCATAAACATGATTTGGAATTTTTTACGGTTTTTTAAACACTACCACGAAGCGTACTTTTTAAAATGGCTAAAAAATGAGCAACTTCAGAGGCAAAAAACTCACCTTGGTATGTGTGATACCTAGCCAAAATGTATACTAGGACAAAGCACAGCTCTTATATTAACAGAGTATGAAATAAAAAATCTGGGTACTCCGGATTTGCCTTTGCAAAATAAAAAGTTTCGTGACCACCAGTGGCAAAATGTCACAAATTTGCACAAGTCAAATTTGTAGAGAAATGATGCCGCCTGATTTTTCTTTGTAGTTTCGGTACGTGGTATATTCGAAACGTAGGAGAAAGGATGAAAGTGACTTTAAATGAAGCTAAAATTAAGTAAAGGATCTGAAAAATTGATATTCCTGATAACAAATTGCTGTGAAGGTTGGTGACACAATGTAGCAAATTTGCATACAAACGCATCTGCATATTCCTATCGTACACAAGGACGCATTTCAATACTGTTAGCATCACGCAATATTTGAGGTTTGAAATAGCATAACCAACAGAATAGCTAATGTTAGATGTTTTGTAATTTGTATGTTAGCTCTTCTTAATTGTACATTATAAAATTAAGGTTGTTCAGCAATTGTTGTTGGGTGTTGAAGTACTGTATTCTGCAATTGCCTGACCGTTGTCAAATTCATCACAGTCAGACTTTATTTTCACCGGGTACGATAAAAAAAATGTGAGCTTATGAAGTAGTGTGTAAAGAAATACTATTCATGTCAGATAAGCTAACTTTACTTTATTCACCTGAATGAATTTCACCGTCATACATCTGTCTTGGAGTGGGCACATGCTTTGTACCGATAGTTCATTCGTCAAGGCATTTTGGGGGATTTGCCATTAATAACACTATACATCATACCCTGTAAGTTTTCAATCAACAAAAATCCGAAATAGTTAATTTTCTCAGTAGTTTTCAAAGTTATACTTTGGTGAAATTGCCACGTCTCGCATATTAAAAATAACGTAAGTAAAGACGAGATTAAAGTAATCATTGCCCCCTTTTCTCTCTTTTCTGAAATTCTTCCTCCTGCCCTTTCTGCCTCTTCACTGTTCGTGCGTTCAACACTATTAAGTCCAGACACGATTTCGAACACCCAAAAATGGTCAAAGATCGCCAAGTGGACCGACCCGTAATTGTGCCATTGATCAGTTAAAACCTTCATTGAACGGACCCTCACGGATCCTTGCAATTGTCCTCTCAAAAGAAAAAGTAAATCACATGGAGGGAGTACTGCCGACACTGGGGTCGTTTTGGTGTTTTTTTTTTTTTAACCATGGATATCCTTCATGAACCCAGTTAGCTTTCCATTTATTCAACAAGGTTATAAACTGATCAAAATCAACAAGGATGGATTTTTCCACTGCCGTACCTTATTTAGCAAATTTTCACCTATCTTCATGTATCTTGAGAGAGTCACTCACACAAAAAGCAACATTTGGGGTAAAAAAATCTACTTCCAACTTTTTTACTCACCTTCTATTCGCTACAGATTAATTAAATGTCCCTTTCCTGAAAAGTTAGCCAGCCAAAATTCCTTGCAAAACAAAGACAGTGGGAAGACGATCAAGTGCTGAAGCAACAGAAGAAGAAAGGCAACGGGAAAAAAGAGAGCGGGAGAGAAAGATCGATATAGGTTCGTAAGAGATGTCCAAATTTTGGCTTCTTTGAACGCGCTAAAAAAGCTTCTAAATTAGTGTACGTCCTGTTGAGCATTCTTGTGTTGCAAATCTCTTTTTCAGCCATTCCCATATCAAGCTAACTGGCTAGCCTGCATAACAGGTGTGCATGCTTTTGTCAGGCGAGCAAATGCAAGCGCGAAGCGAGTGAGGAGAGAGGGGTATGTCTGGGGCGGAATGCAAAAAAACAATGTATGTGGACAGGCCGTTGTTTTTTCTGCGTCTTCTCCGTCGCGCTTGTCTGGCGCTTCTCACTCACTTCGCGCTTGCCTTCGCTCTCCTGCAAAAACAGAAAAAAAATAACGCCTGTTATGCAGGCTACTAACTGGTTGAAAGCCGGACCACAAAGGAGGATTTGGTCAAAAGGCGGGGTTTTCTTCTACTAAAATTGGCCGTCAAAAAAGAGTTAAAGAGGCTATGCCAGGCTAATTGCTAGTTCATTTTAAAAAGCTGATATGGTCTTCATTTCGCATCAATTTAGTTCCAAAAATTATGGTCCAGTTTTTTTTTATGTAAGGATGATATTTAGGCACTGAAACTGTTTCCTGTCGCGTTCTCTTGCTACTGATGGCCAGGATGGACATGGACTGAAAATCGGAAAAATGGGCTATCTTTTTCAAGTTTAAATGCATCGCCCAAAAAGATATTTTTGGCTAGTGCTCCCTGATAAAATGATATCTTCTTCATACCCCACATGTAAATTTACACTGAACATTTTTTGACTGGGTAAAGGCAGTAAGTTATAGCACAGAATCAACCTAAAACAGCAAATATACTGATTTGGGGTCTTCTTGACAAGAACTGTCACAGGGAGCCCAGAACCCCCGCCTCACACATTGACAATCTGTAACCAGCTGTTGTCATGTTTCGCTCCTGCGGATATGTAATATTAGATACTGTCATTAATTGGAGGGCCCGCTGCTAAGAGCGAAATATCTAAATATTAGATTTTTTTGCCTGGTATCACAAATGGCTAGAGCTAAAATTTTCATGGTCAAAATTCCAAACCAAGGAAAAAATGTTTTTCCGTAATTTTTTTGGTAACGGCACATGTTATTCAGCAATTACATAGTCCCCAGCCCCTCGCATAAGCCATAGCTAAACATCAATTTAAGAGCAGTTTTATCGCATAACTCTTCTTCCCTTTTGTCTGAAGTTCTTTCCTTCTTTACTTTGGGAAACGGTTAGGCGTAAATAAAACCGCCGATGCCACTTACTTACCTTGCTCTGTTATTTAGCTCCTTGGTCGCTATTAACTACCCTGCGAGCAGGAGCAGAGGCCCTTCGATCTTCCTAGATAAGTCGGGAAGAGGAAGAGAAGGGTAACTATCAACTAAACAATGATTCGATCGGACGTTCCGGTGTGAAGGCACGAGCTGGAACATTGTGGGTACTGACGTTAATACTCCTGACCAAAAGGCAGGTATTTCTTTAAACAAAACTCGGGTCTGCTGTAAACTGAAAAACGTAGTCAAGTTACGCTTTTACTCTACGTCGCCTGACTGCCCGGTTAATAAACGGTACTTACGTCGTTATAAGTACGTTGCACATACTGCGATAGGCCAGGGGCGTCAAAGATGACCTTTCTGATACTTCTCTCTTCAAGATGATGCTACGTTTTGCAAGCACTCGACATTGGTGGGAGTTGGTTAGCGTAGCTCAAAAGCGGTGAAGAAGGAGTCTTACCTTCCATAGACAAATCCTGGTCGCATCGTCGTGAAAGATGATTTATTTTGTTGGAGTACAGTTGAACCTCCATGTGCGACCACCTATCCAAAACACCAAAACCCACCCAGTTAAGTCTTACAGTTGGAATCTCTCCTGTAAGCGCCCGCGACCACTAATTGGTACTGACTGTTTAACGATTTTACATTGTTTTTAACCTTTTGTAAGCGACCACCTGACGAGTTTTCTGATCTCTTGTGGTAGGAACAACAACAACATGGAACTGCACATATCGTAACTTGGAAATTGCATGCAATAAATTATCTTCCTTGAAGTGGATTTGTCCAGTTTTCTTCTCAAAGAAACCTCCTGTGGTTCGTGGTTTGTGGTTCGATTCTCGTAAGAGACCACCTCCCTTAGTGACCATTAAGTCTGCGCATTTTGGGTGGTCGCTTTCGGGAGGTTCGCCTGTAGACTCCTTTTCCAGTTCTTCGGTGACGTCTGTTGAAACTTGTGTTGGTTCATGGGTTTCGCGTATAGATTTACACACTAAGGCGCGGCGCTGGCAGGTGGTACAACTCCGCAATGAACTTTCGGAGGAGAGAAACCGCTGGACCGTATGAACTACGATCACGTAGCTGTTTCCTAGGGCCTTTGGTAGCTGCCTGATTATACCTCTATTTGTGAAAAAGCAAAAAAATTAACCAAGGGACGGTTTGTTGTTTGTAATACTCAGTAAAAAAATCAGATTTCAACATCTCTGACAAGAAAATGCTAACATTTAGTGCGTGACTGACAGGCATGCAAAGTTAGTATCCCTTCTTTCTGAAAAGAAAATAAACTACTGAGAAACAAATGATGTTGCGAACAAAGCATTGTCTGTTCAAAGCAAAGTTTCCATAAAATTTCATAAGGAGGAAAAAAAATCAGTAAAAGAAGGCGGAGCTGCACGAGACGTCGTTGCATGACATTGTTACTTTGACTGTTAGTTTATGACTTCCTCTCACGCAGTGTATCCCGTTCGCAAAAAAACCTCCTTCAAAATAAAATTTCAAGGAAAATGTCCCTACCTATTTTAAGGTATACCGGAGGCGAATTTACGATGATACAGATGGATGCTGATACAAGGAAGTTAGGAAAAGAAACGAGAGACATGAGATATAGTTTACGTAATAATTCAGCGCTTTTATATAACGCTTCTTCCAGGTCGTTTTTTATTATTATTTTTTTTGAACGGTTAATTACTCTGATATTTTAACATAAACTTTATCAAAAAACGTTTTCTTGCTTCGCGATGTTTCCGAACATTACATACTGACCCTGAATTGAAACAAAACCGGCTGCCGCAACATTTCTCTACAAATTTGACTTATGCAAATTTGTGACATTTTCCACTACTGGTCACGAAACTTTTTATTTTGTGAAAGCGAATCCGGAGTACCCAGATTTTTTATTTCATATTCTGTTAATGTAAGAGCTGAACTTTGTCCTAGTATGCATTTTGGCTAGGTATCACACATACCAAGGTGAGTTTTTTGCCTCTGAAGTTGCTCATTTTTTAGCCATTTTAAAAAGTGCGCTTCGTGGTAGTGTTTAAAAAACCATAAAAAATTCAAAATCAAGTTATGGTTTAAAACGTACCATTGATAGAAAGAAAAGATAGAATTCTTTTAAACAAAAATATTTTTGTTTTATAGCTTTGAATCTTGCCTCGGTGCAGACGCGATAAAGTAGGTCATTTTTTCTCTAATTTTTGCATAATTAATTAGGTAAAAACAGCTATTTTCGTTTTTCCTCATTTTCTCGAAAACTATAGATTCTTGAAAGTTGAAAATATTTTTTTCGAAGATAGTTCCCCAAAGGGGTTTTTCTGACAAATTATCAGAATTTTCGATTTTTTTAGCCTGGCCAGCGATTCTCGATATTTACAGTCATGGGCTCTTAATTATAAAACAATGGAATGTTCTAAACACAGCCAGATTTTGACCATACAACTTTTCAATGAAAAACATTACCTTCTCTTTTATACTGTCAGTATTGTAGTCAATCACAGCTGAAGCCCCCATTGATTTTACAACATCAAGCTTCTCTTTACTTGCCGCTCCAATAACCTTCAGAAAAATTAAAGAGGGAAAAGGCAAAAAAGAAACATCATGATCACACAATAGGGAGCTTAAGCAACTATAATGACGACCACAACGACGACTTCAAAAAACAATAGGTTTAATGATCAAAACAACAGCTCTGCACGTGCATCATGCTTTTTAGTACATTTCTTTGACGTCCTCTGCACGACTACGACGTGAAGCCTCCTAATGTGCCGTTTTTTATGGAGGACGTGGACATGCGACGACGAATTTTTCTTCCTCTTTTTGAACCTGACTAAAACCCTTAAGAATTCAACTCCAGGAAAAGTCGTCTGTATTTGACATATTGATCAAGTCCAAATAGACGCGATGAAGTTTGAAAGAACGCAAATTCCTTTTTTGACCGACGTTTCACTACCGTCGTCATCATCATTGCTTAAGGTCCCTAATATGATGGCATTTAACAAAAGCTACACCAATTTGTCGCTATCAATCCTAGAATGACCTCCTCTGAGGGAATAAAAAATAGAAGTTTGGTTTCAACACCACTTTCATTATTTTAGTTACTTTTTTCAATTTTCACCAATTTTGTAAGTTATTCAAACAGCCTGTTCTTTGAGTGTTGATCATTGATAGCCTACGAGCAAGCTCGCTCTCCGGGGCACTCTGACAGCGGGGTGGAAAAAGGAAGGAGAGCTTGCAATTACGTCTCTGGAATTTAAATATCTGCATTGAAAAGTCGATGCAAATGCTGATTGGCAGAAATGACATTAGTAATGATGTCATTACCCTTGGCAGGTGTGTTTCAATGTTTGTTTACGTTTGCCCTTGTTTCCTCTAGTTGCGCTGATTGGCAGAAAATTGACAGCTCAGTTGATGGGGAGCCACAGGGGAATTGGAGACAAGACGTAGTTGTACGTTCTCCTCCCTTTCCCACCCCACTGCCAGTGCACCCCGGTGAGCTTGCTCACAGGCTAGACCAGAGAGAATATTTGCTCTGGAGTAAACATGTTTGTGGGAAATCGCTGGACAAATTAGAAACTGCAAAAATTTTGTGCCACACAGTAATCCTATATCTTTTGTCTTTTTGAATTGTTGCTGAAATCATTACTTAATGAGACAATTCATTTACAGACTACAAACCTTTGCCTGCAGTATGTTTGCAGCAATATCAATTGTGGCCAAACCAAGAGCACCAGCAGCAGCTGTCACCAACACAGTCTGGCTACATTGAAATTAGACAAAATATCATGGTTTGTAACTCAAGATACCATTCTTGAGTAACATTATTAGTATAGGTATATACGTAATAGCATGATTAGTAGTGTTGTTTGGCATAAATATCACAAGTGATATTTCAAAATTGTTAAATGTAATTTCACAAGCCATTAGGCAAGTGAAATTTGAGACAATTTTTAAATATCATGTACAAATCATGCTATTATTTGTTTATACTACTACCCGCAAAAGGTTTGTAATTTTCACATGTAGGTATTTCAAATTAAGCTGAAATACCACTGCTCTAAGCCAATCAAATTGCAGAAATTTCTCATGTAGTAGTATAAAGCAGGGCTCGACGTTGCGACCTGTGGGGTCGCCAATGCGACTAGATTTTATTCAGTGGCGACTAACTTTTCACGTCTGGTCGCCAGGCTGGCCCCAAGATTTTTTGATTTAGTTTTAAAATTTCTTATTGAGTTCAATACTCTGATACTCTCGTGTTCGCGTATGAAGCCGATGAAATCGTGTTCGATTCTCCTTTTGGCTACTTTATTTACTTGCTAGCAAACGAAAAGTGAAAACTACATGCACGAGTCAGAATAGTAAACTTTTTAAGGCAAATTTCTGCTGACATTTGAGCCTATCGCAACAAAGCGTTGCGTGACGACCCAAATGAGAGCTTTGCTGATAAATTATTATAATTAATTGTATTTTATTGACTTCCAATAAAGTACCATTGAGGTCACGCTGTTTGTCGAACAGACTTCTCGCCAAATCAACTTTTCCCCGAAAATATTGACGATCTGTTTCTTCTTTGTGGAGGAGACTTTCGATCACGTGCTAGGCAACGAACTAGATCATGTTTCACCTGGGACGCAAAACAAATGTTTGCAGATTTTGTTCTTTAATAGCCTAAATAAGCCTTTTTGTAATTCCAAAAATTTGTTTAACTGCAAGTGTATTTCATTTCCTGAAGCTTGAATAACTCTTTGAGGGAATTTACGCTTCACTATTCACAGCCGCCCACGGGTAAGCGATGTTAATCAATGCGAACGGACAACGGGCGAGAACCGTGGGAAAGGAAGCCTTAAAATATCAGTAACAAGTTCTTGCAAAATAATTTTTCTAAAGCGACGGTGTTACAGACCCACAAAAAGACGGTCTCTTCTTCAACAGAGTATTTCAGGTAGAGGATCTACGGATTGGCCATCGCTAACGGATACGACTATAAACGTTCTAACGGGTCAAGATCAGATGCTAACGAATTGACTAACGCCTCTAATGGATCAGCTAATGATCTAACGGATACGGATGAGTTGCTAACGAATTTTCATTGATCTATCTAACGGATGACTAACGGATAGCTAACGGTCTAACCGTTCAACGGAATATCGTAAGTGTACGTTTTCCCAAAGAAGGTCACAAATACTGACTGCTGACGTTTAAATATCAACAGAATGTACAGAATTTAAAAACGTCTGCACAACAGATCTATCGAATTTTATCACAACCTGATAAAAGTCCAGAGTTGGTGATATTTAAAATTCTCACGGCATGATATCTGAAAGGGAAATTCACTATTTCACACGCACCGAAAACGCGACGCATCATTGACACATACCCGACATGTATTAAAATTTATAAAATTTTCTCCAAAAGTATTCTTCAGTGGTCGTTAATGAAAAAATAAATTAGCTTTTTCAACACAAACACGCTTGTATTATGGATATCAAACTTTCCGTAGCCATTCCACTGTTCCGCTGTGTAAAATTAAAGTAGTCAAGCGCGGTAAACTGAGGGCCTTTAAATAGCTTGATATATGATAGCATTGTTCGTGCCGCCTTCCTCCTTGTATCAGTGTTCAGACCTTTAGTGTATTATATTCTATTTTTCTTGAAGATAATTTTTGGCGACTAGAATACTTGTCCTGGCGACCAAAAATGAAAACTTGGAGGCCAGGTGGCCCCAAGATTTTTTTCTGAAAGTCGAGCCCTGTAAAGCATGCAATAATTTTAAAAACACCTACCATGAAGATGATGACAAAGGGGATTTGTTCAACCATGACTAACTCAATTTAAAATGCAATAACAAGCCAAATGTTAAATGTAGTTGACCCCAACTAAATACATAGTGTAGTGGGGTGGGTGGGCAAATTACATAAGGACATAGCAGGATAAGTGGGCTAGGTAAGTTAATTAGATAAGAACATACATTATGTAGTAGGAGGGGTGGGGTGTGTAGGTTAAACACACAAGGACATGTATATTTAGCAGGAGGGGTAGGGTGGGTGGGTTAAGTAGATAAAGACATGGCAGCAGAGCAGGGTGGGTGGGCAAAATACACACAGATGTAGCAGGTGGAGAGGGGTGGGTAGACTTAATACACGCATGAGGACATAGCAGGAGAAGTGGGGTGGATGCATTAAATACGGAGGGACATGGCAGGGGGGAGCAGAGTGGATGGGCTAAATACATACGATATAGCAGTAGGAGTGGGATGAGTGGGTTTAATACATAGGGGCACAGCAATGGGACTGGGGTGGGGACTAATTTAAAAAAGGAGCATAGAAAGGGGAGTGGGGAGGGTGGACATATATAGTGGCTAACTAACCATTTTTGATCAGACAAAAATAAAAATTTCTTTGCAGCCAGTCAAGGACACATTGTGCATAAAAGTGAAAACCAAACCCATGGTATGCCAGGGATTGACAGGTAGACTTACCGGTATTACTGCTACTATTGACTGCATCAATGTTATTTTGTTGACACAAAAACTCACATGTGCTCAAGGCAGATTCTATTTATTTGAATAACGATAGTCTAAATCATTATTATATGATATACTTACCCAGGCTGTGTGTTGGCCTTATTTGTCAGTCCTAAATAAGCTGTACCATATGACACAGCAAGAGCGGCAGCCTGTTGAAATCCCACACTGGATGGAATCCTCCATAGTCCCTGTAAACAACCACATTGTAAACACTCACCTTAAGTTAACTTTTCCACTCCTAACAATGGACATAGAAAAATTTGTGAAAAAATTCTGAATTTTTCTTTGTAAAATCCTACAAAATAAATAGTGCATTTGAACCTCTCCAAAATGGCCACCTCATTATGGGGATCTGTTTGAGGAGGGGAGGGGGGAAAGTACAAAATATTTAATATTGTTCCAAGTTCATGCTTACTGTAGTCAATCATAAAGAATATATACAGATAAAATACACAATAAAACCAGCATGCAAAGAAAGTGGTTTCCGATAGCCTGGAGCCAGTGGATTTTGCTACCGGGCTAGTGAATTCTGTTCTTAACTTGCCCGATTGGCAAGTGATTTTTTGGGGGAGTTCAAATTACAGAAGATCTGCAATCAATCCTGCTCAACAATTTTTTTCAGGCTACTACATGCTAGGTACAGCTTGCCCAAATGGCAAGCTGTAAAACTGACTTTCTTTGCACCCTGAAAACTTGAATAATGTAATCTAAGAATGTTCTAAAGACGTTTATTACTAATAAAAAAAGTACTATATCCACAGTGAAAGAGTTGCCGGGATAAATCATTGATGTGCCATACAGATCAAATTTTATGACCACTCTTGACTTTTTAGTCAGTCACTGAAAAAAAAAAATGGCTGTTGTCAAGAAGTTGTTTTGGCAGTTAGGGACACACTTTTTAGTTGCTGTTGTAGTTGTAGAGAGGTGGTCATTGTATCGATGTTTGATAAAAGGAGACAATGTCTGGACTGTCTGCCTGGACCAAAAAAGTGGCTGTTGCAGAAAGGTGGCAGTTGTGGAGAGGTGGCTGCCAGTCAAGGTTCAACTGTACCAGGCAAAAGTTTTGTTCAAGAGGTTTTATTTGAATGGTAACACCATATTGGACTGCATCCATAGACTGACTAAGTGTCTCTGCATAACATAGTCTTAGAGTCCCGGGGGGGGAGGGGTACTCCCTATGATGGCCTATAAGGGCAGGCTCCAGCCGAAAGGGGTATCTTTTTCAGGCTTCAGGTCTATGAAAGGGTAGGGATTTCAGTGGTTGAAGTATATATTAAAAGGGTGGGGAAATCTGTCGTTTGGGTCTGTAAAAGGGCCCAAAAGGGCTAACAGATGAATTTTATGGCTTTTTAAAGGCGAGAAAACGTTCCATTTTTGTGATTGATTCCTATTCAAAACACAGTGCATTTACAGCAGTTAAAAGGGATGCAAAGTTCTAAACAAGGTATGTGAAAGGGGTACCATTTGTCAACAGAAGGTATACAAAACAGTACCTTTTTTGTGAAAAATGGTATATTAAAGTGTAAGGGGTTGGACCTCGAGGTGGAGCCTCCCTGTATACACATTTGTTGGTACCCCCCCTGGCTAAGAGTGAAACAAACAGTTGGAATATACAATTTAATTAATACTACTGGCTACAACACATTACTGACTTGCCACAGCAATAAAACTTATTTGTAACTAGCCTGGGAGACAGTGCATGGCTGCCAGCAACCTGGCCCCAGTTGTTCGAAGACCAATTAGCGCTTAACCCGGGGTTAAATTTAACCCGAGTTTCTTTTTCTTGTGTTCAAAAGCATTTTCTCGGATAATTTTCTCTGTTATTTATAGAGCTTCCAATCATGAACTTGTAGACAAAAAGAATTAAAACTAAAATGCTTTTTAAGCTTTCAAATCTGAATTCAAATCTCGCACTAACCCTGGCCTGGGTTATCTCAACCCAGCTTTGAACAACTCGGCCCTGGAGCATTTGAGAATCACGCTAATTTGTAACATGCACTGCAGTAATATTATCAACTCTTACTAATTAAAGTCATGAAGGAAGATTTCTTACACTTTGCTCTACAACACACTCCTCAGCAAACCCACCAAGTAATGTTACTCCAAGCACTCTGTCACCCTGAAAAAAATTATATATTCCATACACAGTGTATATAATCGGCATTCTTCAAAATCAACATTCCATGTAGCCAAAGTTAAGCCAATTTAATAGAGGGAAGGGTTATTGTATACAGTTCCACAATATTGAAATGCATCAAATCCCAGTATTTTTTTTCTACTTAAAGGAGAAAAATCATGAGAATTCTCCCAAAATGATGCAACAGAATTCTGATATCTTCAAGATTGAAGGGATGAGCAGCAGAGGAGGAGTATGAGGATCTGATACCAGTACCAATGTCAAGCTCAAGGAGAAGGGGTCCCAATAGTGTCCAAGATCAATTTTCTCCTTACAATTATCCATACACTGTAAAGAGATAAGTTATGAGAATCAATAAAATGATCACCCAGGAGAAAATACTTAGATCTTTGAACAAATTCTCTCAACTAATTCTTTAAGGAAATGTATGCAGATCAGTTTGGAGAATTTGTATGTGGATACTGGGGCTTAAAGGGTTAACCTCTAAAAAAGAACATTCTCTTATTTCCCAGGGTTAACTCCCATATAAAAGTGACGGGGATGCTGGTTGTCTTGCTTAGGGGTGTAAATTGCAGATTTTGGTCTCACTTAGGATCTTTGGGGTGGAAACTTTGCCCGTACA
Organism: Porites divaricata; assembly: GCA_038088405.1. NCBI lineage: Eukaryota > Metazoa > Cnidaria > Anthozoa > Scleractinia > Poritidae > Porites > Porites divaricata. The sequence continues at coordinate 728,823 of JBBMOI010000015.1, read as the reverse complement.
GGTATCGCTTCGGGCTGTGCATAAAGAAATTTACAAAAAATGTGATGACACTGACTTCACAGAAATTTAACTTTTAAAAAAGAACAAAACATCCCTAGCATTTATTTAGATCCCTAACTATTATTTAGATGTCTATTTTAGTATAGACTCCTTTAGGGGTCAGTTTAGGCTTGAGCCACACCCAGATTGGTCTCCGTTTAATTTTCAGACAAGCATCCCTGTCAACTTTTATTTCCCCTTAGAACATCACTGCTAAATCTAAGTTATGAGAATAGAGGAACTGACCACCAAGTTAAGCAAGCTCTCCTCGTCATTGCCCTGGGAAATGTATAGAGAATAGGTGTGTGAAGAATATACAAGCTGATAGGCAGGAGCTCGAGTGAGGGGTAAAGAGTACATCTTTCCCATCTCCAGTCCCCATCCGCCAACCTGTTTACTTTATCTCCTGTTTATAAGGTTTAGCAACTAACAGTTTGTTTGTCAGTCTGTCTGCACGTCCTCTCATAAGAATAAGTCAAAGATTAAGTAATCACCTTCGAAAGCATTTTTACTTTCTCTCCAGTTTCAATCACCTCACCAGCAATTTCGGAACCTGTACCATAAAAAGAGGCCCTGTTATTTAAGGCTGGTTTTCACTAGCGACAGCGTCAGAGTCGGAGTCGTAATCAGAAGCATAAAACTTTACGATCCAGTGAAAACAGCATTCTGATTCTTCTGATTCTGCTTACAACTCTGTCATTTATGATCAAATGTAAAGTGGGTCATCGGAGTCACATGCAGAGGAGGAAGAACTAAAAAAGCATTACAAAGCGTAACAAAGCATGGGAACGTACGTTCTGAATGGGTTTCACCTTCCGCTTCTGCTTCCAACTCCAACAATCTGGTTTTCACTAGATCATAAGCAGAACGTAAGCGATGGAGATCATAGGTGGAGTCGGAAGAAAAAGGAAATGTTCTGATTGTTCTGACTCTGATTAAGTCGTGCTTATGACTCCGCTTACCACTCCGATTTTTGATTTTCACTACCGGTAGGTTATTAGACAGTGCTCCTACCACTCCACTTATGACTCTGACTCCATCACTAATGAAAACCAGCCTTTAATCCCAAAAGTGATCAACATCAATTTTCTCCAAACAACATCAATACTTAATCAAGTAAAAGGTTGAGAGAATTAATGAAATAATCACCAAAGGGAAAATTATATGTGGATGGAACTTAAACGATAATTGCTAAACCAAAAATTACAATTCAGCCAAGAGGAAAAGGGGTAAAAAAATGTGTTGTGAAAGGACGTTCCATCTTTTGTTGCTCTGAAACAATTTTTATTGTAGAAGAGTGATGCGCTCCTTTCTGCTTTGCACTGATTGGTAGAAATTTGACAGTTTAGTTGATAGAAAGCCACAGGGGAATTGGAGGTGGAATTCAAATCCCAGAGACATAGTTGGAAGCTGTCCTTCCTTTTCCTGCCCAGCCGCCAGAGTGCTCAGAGAGCCTGGTCGCAGGCTATCCCTAAGGCAAACCCACAACCTACACCCTATACCCAGGTAAAAAAGGTAAAGGCACACATGAGCCGGAGGACCAAATGGCCAGAGCTTATCCTGGTTTCCTTATTATGAAGCATGCCTAGCAGAATTACTACTTCTTCTGGGATGGGATGCTAGTCCGTCACAAGGTTACACCCCTCCCCCGCCCCCGACTAGCAGTATATCACCGACACCCATTTAATTTACACCTGGGTGAAGAGAGACAAAGTAGAGTAAAGTTACTTGTCTAAGGAAACAACATGGCAGGCAAGTCTTGAACCCCGGACATATGTTCTCTCCTCCACATACATGTAAGAGAATCCAGGTAGGGAGAGGAAGATCACTGACCTTCAGTTTCCTCCAATGAAGCTCAAATCAAAAAATACAAGAGACGTCAGCTTATCACCTGGAATGAATGGTAGTGGTGGTTTCTCTTGGTATTTTCCCAGACACATGAGTATATCGGCAAAGTTTATTCCACAGCTGTGGATTGCAACTCTGACCTGGTGATGTTTTAGCAAAAGAAAAAGGTTTATAAAACAAAAAAATATTAATCATTCAACTACTTTTTTCCAATATCTACATATACTTTAGCAATTACTTTGACAAGAACATGAAATTTTACACTTCTTCCTTTCCCTAACATAATGTTTGATAGAGGGGAGGGGTGGGGTGATAAGGGCTTCTATAATCAAAACTAAGTAATCTCTCCAACAAGTGAGCTAATAAATTTGCATCTGGATTAGAAGGCCACCATGTATACAACCTGAAAACAGCTTTGTGTTGAGTTTTAGCTTTTTATAGCCAGACAATGACTAGAAAACTGCTCACAAGAGAGCAAATGGGTTATTTTGATGTAAACAGTAACTGTCTAGCTAAAAAGTAAGTCCCACCCCTCTTTCTAAATTTTTTCAATCTGCCTCAGCTCAATCCATGGATTTCCAAACTCATTTGATCTGTCCTTAAAGCCTGGTTTTCATTTATAAATGCCGCCCCCAACCTACCTGTAATATAACCACTGGTACCAGAGCTCTCAAGTCTCACGCATTGAGCGTGAGACTCACGCAAACAAATTCAATCTTACGCTCTTACGCTGAAACTATTATTTCTCACATATTTGAGCTTGCTCCTTTAGTAAAGTTCCTTTATAATAAACTATATTAATTTTATCATGATATAATTTAAGTCCTTGTTTGGTTTGTACTCACTTCGAACACTTTATTCTTGTGCAGAGCCAGAGTTTCTCTGGCCAGTGGCTTTCATGACTATTGCACATGTTCAGATATGCTGACCCGGTAACGTGTTGAGCATCCACACATAATGGCGGAGGATTCCAGTTCAGAGTCGGACTCTGACTCTCCTGTCATGAAGAAGGCCAAATATGCGGGAGCAGCAAAATACAAGATATTGGTCCAATAAAAAGAAAATTCTGGGATCTAAATACTTACTTTTAAAGCATGACATTTCTGCTCAGAATGAAGGAAAACACGTCTTCGCTACTTCCATTTTTCAAAATTTCCTGTGGGTGCATCCCAGACCCCCCTACTGGGGTGACGCCTGTGGCGTCACAAGCAACGGCTGCGCCGTTGCAGATCTCACTCTTTGCCAACAAATCAACTTGAGAGCTCTGTGGTACCATCTAAAATCATGGGATGAAAACAGGAGTTGCCAACAGAGACCATCTCAGTCTCTACTGCTGGCATGCCTTCCAAGTTGAGTTTACTTCAACTTTGCAGGCATGTCAGGAGTCAAGACCTACCATGTTTCTGGATGCCAGTGGTGTATGTTCTCAAATGTGGGAAAGTATCACGGGTGGTACCAATGGTTGTCGTAGGTAGGTTCGCAGCATACAATGAGAACCAGGCTTTATCTCACACTTACTGTACCAAAATTGTTTTCAAAGTATTTTTTTACATGAAGTGATTGTTAGCACATTAGTTTAAAACGTCACATTTGGGGGGGGGGGGGGGGGGGGAGGGGCGCTTATTAGAGAAAACTCTGACTTTTTTGAAGCGCTTGTTTGTTGTTTGAGACAAGGGCTTACTTCATATATATTGAAGAAATTACGGTATTTTAAATCAAATGTAACTTTTTTCCACAGTAGCCGGGGATACCAAATAACCCACCAAACTTGAACAATTCATTATTTTGAACGTCTATAGTGCATTCAAAAGTTATTTTAAAGCAAACCTGTGTTGATTTCAAGTTCTCGGTGGCAGGGACCTCTTGAACAACAAGCGGTTTTCCGAGATCCTTGCAAAGCGCTGCCCGATACATTCTTGGTTTACCTAGAGACATGCTGGGAGAAAGAAACGCTCGGCCTCCTGCAGAAACTGATCTTGCGGCTGGTCTCAAAAGTCTCTCTGGAACTGTTCGCAAGGACGCCATCTTGGATTGGAGAAACCTCATCCCAAGTCCCTCTCGGTTTTTCATTTAGTCACGAAACGCTCCATTTGTGGGAAGTTGCGTGACGATACAAAGGGGCGTTGAAAAAACTTAAGGTGGCTGAACACAGTTTTGCGGGCGGTCAGCGGTAACTTGCGTGACGGCGCTTGTTTTAAATTAGACTAGCAAACATGGCGGCGAAAAAGCAGTGGTACACAGAAGACGATTTCTCAAAATCTACTCATTAAAATTTTGTAATATTTGGCAGAATTTTTACTTTTATCGTACTTTCAATAATAAGAACTTTAAAATGGATGTTGAACAGACGAATTTTGTGTCACATTTAATAATTACAGTACAATCATATCATTGATTATTTAAAAACCCGTCTGTTAAAATTTGGTCAAATACGTTTCGTATGGTAGTGATTAATTATAGTACGCTGTGTGCAAGTTTATAGGAAAATCTAATGAGCGAATTTTATGTAAACTGAGTAAAAGTGAAATTTTAAGGTTGTATTTAATCGTTCATGTTGCCATGGAAACTACGAAAACGTCACATTTTACCTGCTAGTCAAAATCTTTTATCAGTATATTTTCCACTTGCCAAGTTTCAGCTTGTGAGCAGCAACCTTTCTCTTGCTATGATCTGGCAAATGACATATAATCACAAACTGCCAAAACTGTGTTCAGCCACCTTAAACAGCGTGTCCTAAAGCTTTCCAGTCTGTTTCAGGTTTTAAGCCAACCCCTATAGCCAACCCCCACCGGGTGGGTAGGGGGCAGTTGTACACAGGCTTTTTTTCACTATGACTGCTTTGAAAATACGCTATAATCATTATTGTTGGTTTTCATATGACGTCACTAAAATTCAAATTAAAAAACTATCGATCCTAGCGAGATTTTAATTTCACGATGCATTAGAGCAGCTAAAAACTAATTTTCATACAAATTTTCGCTTCAAAGGGGTTCTTGGTTTTGTGATAGAGTACGCTTCACGCCTTGAATTTCTAAGCTTTTGCGTGACGCGGCATTTACATGACGGCCAGGAGAGCTGTCACGTAGGTTAAGAAAATGACTTATTTCAGGAAATTTTGCTGTCTAATCAGTTCATGTATTAGAAAAAGTATTACTTTAATGTTTATGAGTTTCTCGAATAAAGAATTCACGCTTTTGTAGCAAAACTCGGTAACAGATGTTTCTGTTGGTTTCCGTCCGCCATGTTGGAGCTCATCTAGATGAGCACCATACAAATCTCTATGAGTTTGGGTAAAACATTTCTTCGGATATCTCGTATACGAAAGATTCCTTTGACCTGAATCTTGGCGAGGGTCTTTGTATATGTACCTCCTTTCATTTCCCAGATTCTGGACTTTATCTATTGAACGGTTTTGATTTTTATTTTGATCTATTTTGAATGGCGTGACACTGAAAACCAGAAATTCTTCTACTGGATTCAGAATGGGATTGATTTTATTAAGTAAGACAAAGATAGTAATACTCGGATTGCCGAGTTACGGGATTGGATTGAGTTGGGGTTAAGTTAGAGTTCAGTTTAAAACTTTGTTAATATTCCCTAAAATTAATAATTTCTTTTTCACGCCCTTATAGATCCTACGTTCTCCGGCATATTCGTTTGCGGTCCTTTGCAGTCCCTTGTGGTTAATGTTTGTAATTTCTTTTCCGTCGAAGATTATGTGCTTTGAACAAATAGTAAGAATTTAGAAGGAAAAGCAGTATTTTGCCCAATCTTATAGTTACAAAATGCCTGTCGAACGTTTTATTAAACACGATCTTCAATGCCTATGGAATATTTTTAACGTAAAAAAAAACTTATTAAACGGTAGCTCCAGCGTAACTCAGATTTGAATATGTGTTTTTTAAATTGTTTACGCATGATCTAAAAGTTAAAAGAGCTACATCCTGAGATGAATACCAACAGAAACATTAACGAGAGTAATTAGGAATTAATTAATTATTAAAATTATGCCTTTTATGACGCAAGAATCTCTATCACTACGCGGCTTAGAGTCGCACGCGCAGTTAGTAAACCATACGAAGACTCAATAAGTAGATATTAAGAAAAAATAACAAAAGTTAGGGGTATTCCAGCAGTCACTGAAGTGACTTAAGGCTGAGATGGGCTGTGGAGCATCGAGAATTGCTGCTCAGATAGGTGAGTCTGGTTACATTATACCCCTTTTAGTATTAAAATCAAATCGTGTTACTCTTACTAACTAGATCGCGGTAGAGTCGTAGATTTCAACTGGGAACTTGTCTACTGGAAAAATTAAATAATGAATTGAGGGATTTATTTCACAAGAAACTGTGGGCATGGGTAGGCGAGGGAGTAAAAATCAGAAAAATAGCTTCATCAACTTTTGATAAACTAAACAATATACTTCCGGAAAATAAGATTGAAACACTGAATAGCAGTTGAAAAGCTGATCGCATGATGTTTCGAGCACTAGCTCTTCTTTTGAGCAAATCATGGGATTGTGGGTTGTATGTGGCTTATATATCAAATGGTGGAACGCAGGAAAGTTTGGCGACCAAGAGAGAGATTCTGCTTGTCTCTTAGACGAAACTTCGACTTTCGAAAACGGTTTTCTTTTTTAGTTATAACCTTATTTAACACAAGTAAAAACTGAAACCAGGGCCCAACAAAGTCAATGGAAAAAAACAATGCCACTTTATCAACTATTTAGAAGTAGAAACAAAGCTATAAAGAGTGTCTTTCTTACACTCATTTCTTCGCTAGGGTATTTTAAGTAAATGATGTAAATTAAACTTGGAAGCTTTTGAAGAAACTCAACACAACTCATGTACATTTTTATCCAGCTGCTCCCTCTAAGGAAGAAATTGTCACTGCGGCAAGCTCGAAGGAAATTAAGAAGGATTCAGAAAATGTGGCGAAGTCAGCAAAGCCGGTAACTGTTCAAACAAAACAAAGGTAAAGATTCACCTGCTACCTTTCGCTTAGTTTCTATCTTTGTTCACGCGGTTTAAATATGGACGCCGCCCTAGTTCAATTTTTTTGTGCGTTCGTTTTTCTTTTTGTTCTTTTTTTTTTAACTTTTCTTCGGCCGCGCTAAGCTAAGAAATAAAAAAAGAGCATTTTGTGTTTATTTACCCGGCGAGCAGAGGTATCTCTCTTGCATGGCTTTCAGCATTTACGAAGTCGTCCGTGACAAGCGACTCAAACGCTTAAAGCCATACAAGAGAGATTCCTCTGCTCGCATGGTAGGCTTTATTTTTAGGAAGTTCAGATTTTAGATTTTTGGCATGGTAGATGTAGGAACTTTGCCTGCTAAAAATTTAACCTACTTCTACAGCTGTAATTCAATTATGACAAGTACTTTACACATGCCAGAAGCCCAATCACTCGCAAAAGGTTTTACGTGGCAGGCAGAAGTCTCAGAACACCCCTTTAACCGACAATTTCGAGCCATGTGGTAGTTGTTGGGTGAAATCTTACATAGTCTTGGCAACGTGTACGGAGAAGGAATAAACTTGTGACCCTGCTTTCAAATGATTTATTTAATTAATTCACTCAACCTAGTTTCGTTTTTTCTTATAATTTAGTGCCCCGGTTGCCTTAGGTAACTTCCCCGACTTGTCACGGCATAATAACTGGATGGCAAAGTGTTTGACACCGGAGATTTACCGCAAACTTTGTGATAAGAAGACGCCAAATGGATATACTCTCGACATGGCCATACAGACTGGAGTGGATAATCCAGGGCACCCTTTTATCATGACAGTGGGATGTGTGGCAGGAGATGAGGAATCGTATTCAGTATTTGCGGACTTTTTTGATCCAGTAATCGAGGCCCGCCATGCTGGCTACAAGAAAACTGATCGTCATAAAACCGATTTAAATCCTGCGAATCTGATTGGCGGGGAGCTAGACGAGAAGTATGTGTTATCTTCGCGCGTGCGCACGGGACGAAGCATTAAACATTTGAGCTTGCCTCCGTTTTGCTCGCGCGCTGAACGCCGAAAAGTTGAATCCCTTGTCACAGAGGCCTTGGACTCTCTCGATGGCGAGTTTAAAGGCAAGTATTACCCGCTGGCGAAAATGACCGAGAAGGAACAAGAACAACTTATTGAAGATCATTTTCTATTCGACAAGCCTGTCTCCCCGCTTCTGTTAGCGTCCTGTATGGCACGGGATTGGCCCGATGCCCGCGGGATCTGGCATAATGACAAGAAGAACTTCCTTGTGTGGGTGAACGAAGAGGATCACACTCGAGTGATCTCAATGGAAAAAGGCGGGAATATGAAGGCCGTGTTTGAGCGGTTCTGCACGGGACTCAACAAAGTTGAAACTGCCATCAAAGCAAAGGGGTACGGCTTCATGTGGAATGAACACTTGGGATACATCTTGACGTGTCCGTCCAACCTTGGGACAGGTAAATATTACATTTGTTTCTTCCTCCATTCCATTTAACCGCTTTTCAAAAAGACATATGAGACTCATAAGTGAACTAACGTGCAGACGTTACCAAGAAAGATGAGTATTAGACTGCGACCAGTCTCTCTTTTTCGTTAGATTTAGTGAGGGGAGTGCACGCGCGCCGCCGCGAGACCCGAAAAACGAGAGCGACAGCCCGCGAGAATAAAAAAGAGCCTCTCCCGCTTTTAGTCACGCGCGTGGTCATATTCTTGTCTCGCGCGTCTCGGTCTCCGGACTAAGAAAAAAGAGAGATTACTCGTAGTCTAGATGAGTATTTAATCTTTGCAGCAAATAGCATCACGGCTCAACAACATGACTTAACCCCTGACCGGATAGCTCAGTTGGTAGAGCGCCGGACTGCTGTGTGGGAGGTCTCGTGTTCGAGCTCCAGACAGGACCAGCACTCAGGGTCTTAAAATAACTGAGGAGAACATGCTGCCTTTGCAATGACATCTGCAAATGGTTAGATGTTCTAGTCTTCTCGGATAAGGACGATAAATCGTAGGCCCCGTCTCCTGCATCTTCAGTGTTATATAGTCAGCAGGGGACGTTAAAAGAACCCACTCACTTGTTGTAAAGAGTAGGGTACGGAGTTCCCGGTGTAGTGGTCTGGCCTTGTTTCACGGGTCTGTGCGTGAGGGTTAACCTCATTGTACCTTTCCCGCTTGGACAGATTTGCCCAGAGAAAAATGAGTATAGTATAGTAACAGACAGAAGGCCAACAACATCATGACTTCGTTGAGTTAAATATCATCAAACCGACGGTCCTGAAGATACAGATCTCACTTTGACTCTGAAGATAACTACCGCACAGAAAGGGTTGTCGAAACGTTAGTCACTGTCAACAACAGTCCTTCAGAACTATACACACACCAGGACGATCATGTTCCACCTACTTGTAACCTGATTTCTAGAGGGTCAAACCATTTATTCACTTTGTCATTTTCGCTAAGGTTCAAACCTATTTTCTGCAATATATATCTCAGGTCTTAGGGGTGGAGTTCATCTGAAAATCCCCTTGGTCAGCCAACAGAAAGAGTTTTCTCACATTCTGGAGATACTCCGTCTTCAGAAGCGAGGTGTAGGCGGAGTAGACACCGAGGCAGTTGGGGGCACCTATGACATTTCAAACTCGGACAGACTAGGATCATCCGAAGTGGAGCAGCTTCAAAGAGTCGTGGACGGTGTTAAGCTGTTGATTGCAATGGAGAAATGCCTCGAGGCGGGAAAACCAATCACAGAGCTTTATCAGAAGTTGGTGTCCGGGACCCCTGCACGTGAGATTGCCGAGCCCGCGGAGAAGGGGACTGGAGACATAACTCGAGAGCCCGAGAGTAACTTTCCTGATCTTTCTCAGCACAATAGCTGGATGTCTAGGTGCCTTACTAAAGAGATTTACGACAGACTGAGCTCGCGCAAGACACCATCAGGGTTCACGTTAGATAAAGCCATCCAAACTGGAGTGGATAACCCAGGACATCCCTTTATTATGACAGTTGGGTGTGTGGCTGGTGATGAGGTAATTGAGACTCAAAATTAAGTTAGAACCACCTTCTAGTAAACAGCACCATAGAATAGCACTTCGTAATAGCTTTCTCTTGAAAAGTCACACTTAAATAATTCACCAACAAATTTGAATGGGAATTACCTTGTGCAGCATAATAAACAGTACCACAGGAAAGTGTTGCTCTTTGAATGGTCGCACTATATTCCTCCACAGATTTAAAAGTTAACTCTTATAGCGTAAAGAGCAGGAGCTCAAAGAGTGTCAGACCAAAACGTTAGAGGCCGTTACTTAGATAAGAACTCACATTCATGAATAAATTCCGCACTAAAATTGACTTTTCTCTTATATCTTAGGAATCGTACGATGTGTTTGCTGACTTGTTGGATCCAGTTATCGAAGCGCGCCATAATGGTTACCAGAAAGACGCACGTCATAAGACGGATTTGAATCCAGAAAACCTCGTCGGCGGAGACGATCTGGACCCCGATTTTGTGCTCTCTAGCCGCGTAAGGACTGGGCGAAGCATCCGGGGACTGGCAATGCCACCGTATTGCACTCGCGCTGAACGCCGGGAAGTCGAGAAAGTTGTGGTGGAAGCTTTGGACACGCTGACTGGGAATTTGCAAGGGAGATATTACCCCTTGAACAAGATGACTCCACAGGAACAAGATCAGCTAATTGACGACCACTTCCTGTTTGACAAACCTGTTTCGCCACTGTTGCTGTCAGCCGGGATGGCACGAGACTGGCCCGATGCCCGCGGGATCTGGCATAACTCGGAAAAGACTGTGCTTGTATGGGTGAACGAGGAAGATCACACGCGAGTTATCTCCATGCAGAAAGGGGGTAATATGAAAGAGGTATTCACTCGCTTTTGTCAGAGCCTCCAGCAAATCGAAGACGCCATGAAGAAAAAAGGGAAAGAATTCATGTGGAACGAACATCTTGGGTTTATCCTCACCTGCCCCTCCAACCTCGGGACGGGACTACGCGCGGGTGTGCACGTGAAATTGCCATCATTAGCCAAAGATGCCCGGTTTGATGACGTGTTAAAAGCATTACGACTTCAAAAGCGGGGCACAGGAGGCGTGGATACGGCGTCTACTGATGGAACTTTTGATGTGTCAAATCTTGACCGTTTGGGGTTCTCTGAGGTCGAACTTGTTCAAAAAGTTGTGGACGGTGTGAAGTTGCTTGTTGAAATGGAAAAACGACTTATGAATGGAGAATCCATCGACGATTTGTTGCCTAAATAAAAAGCCTCTCCGAAGTATTAACCCTCGCTCTTTCATGTTAAATATCACTGCAGCTGTCAATAGGGCAGAAACTTGTTAAGTCGATTGCACAGGCACACCAATACGGATATTTCTTGATAGTAACAGCTTGTTTGAGAAGATTTGTCAATATTTTACTGGTTGAAAGAGTTTTTTATCACAGGTAACCCAATTACTGGACCACTCTAACCGATAGCCTTGCTTTCGTAAGTTTACATTTAACGTTGAAACGTTGATGCAAATAACTTTGGTCGGTGTTATCGAGATATTTTGCATGAGACAGTTCTTGAAAACAGGATGAAAGGTTTTTCATGGATACATTATTGTCTGTCATATGTTAATCAGATGTTATCAGTGTTTTCAAAACGCTCTTGCACAAAAAATACTTCATCTATGGATAAGAGTTTCAGTTTTCCCCTCATCAGAAACGAGGTAGATAAGAAATCTCAGTCAATAATCTGAAAATGTAATAAACTCTGACTTCTAACTGGTTGCTTGCATTGTTCATCTGGACGTATCCGAAGCGTTCACTTCGCTGCCGCGTGCAACAGGAAAGTAAAGATTATGGAGACTAAAGCAACCCTATATCATGAAAGTCCTTCAAAGTGTGTGCGAATATCCACTTCTGGGTAGCTAGATTTCGCAGAGCATTATTTATTTCTTCTTAATAGCTTGTCGAGCACAACTATAGAGTAAACAAAAACCGCGGGGGATTTATCGTTTTATCGACCGTTTGCGTGCGCAAGCGGGTGTGGGCTAAAAGAGAAAATAGACGTTCCTTTTTCTTTCTCTCCTGCTTGGCGCGCGCGCGCCAAATTCTTTAAAAAAAAAAAGGGGAGAAATGTCTATGGACAGGCTTCTCTTGGTGCTCTCGAGTTCAAATGGCACCGATTACTAAGTTTGCCTTGCGTTCTGCCTCATTGCGGGATTCGTCGTCTGAACCTTCTTGCTGTTAACAAAATTATGGCTTCTTTTGAGAGATCACAATAGTAGTCGCTCTAATGCACTGCGCTCTATGCACTGAAACGTGAAAGCGAGTCTTGCAGAAGTGAATCAGTTTACCGGAAACTGTTTTCGTATTGTTCGCATAGTTTCTAAAAACAACTTGTTTGCCTAAAGGCATAAATGGGAGACCCCCTGTCTGTCCAATCATGGTCTCTTGCTTTTTTGCTCTATATCTTTACACGCTTGTGATGTTAATGTATTTGACATGGTTCTTTTCCTCATGACCGCGATGTTGGCAGATGTAACAGAAGCGTCCTTCCACGAGCCATTAGAGATATTCCGGAGAGCTTCCTGGAAATCTGCCTTAAAATATGTGAACGGTAGCGGGTTGAACAATGCGGAGCTGGTTTTGAGAAACAAGAACATCACATTTATCCAAGCTGGAATACCTTCGACAATGGAACAGTTCATGTCTATAAACATTGTCAAGAAAAAACATGGAAACCACGCGAGAACAAAGCAGATAAGCATTGTGAGGTAAATGAGCAAGGAACGCTTTCCGTTAAAACTTCATGGGGGTCGTTCGTGTTCTCTTTTGTTCGCTTGCAGGGCCGCTGTACATCATTTTCTTACGGCACTCCTGGTTGTTTTTCATTATGATAAATATCCGAATAAACGCCACTAGAGAACCATCACGTCGTATATAAGATATTGAGAGTTTCCGCTTTCCTGTTCTTTCGGAGCATACCAAATCAACTGCACAAGGGATACAGACATGGCGGATATCCAAACAGAAAATAACACTTTAAAAATTCTCGGTCTTGTAACTAAAGATACGTACTTGAAAGGCGAGGAAATTTTCAGATACCGCTCAGTGACTGTACACACCAGATGTAAAATAGTTGAGATTGCCAGTCCACGTTGACAAATATCCATAGCTATACAGATCTGTTCAGAATCGTACACCAAATTACATGCAATAAACAGAGGAATAGCTAAGATTCCAGACAGTAGATCGCTTGCCGCCAAACTCAGAAGAAATAAGTTGGTTTTTGTAAGCAAAAATTTCATATTCCACGCTAAGACAAGCGCTGAGGCTGGTCACAACCGTTATTAAAAGAGCTGTAATACCTAGGAATGTGAAAATAACTTTAGTCTCTGTATCAAGTGTAAGATCCTCTAAAGTTTCTTCAGTTGAGAAGTTTTGCCGTGAGAAATTCTCAATAAAGTTATGCATTTCCTTGATTTTTTTTTTTGTGAACCTCACTGAATAGCAACGGGTTCTTGTGTTAGTCAGCTTGCAGGGTATAATGAACAGTACCACTGAATCGTACCGCTTAATAGCTTCTCTTTGAATTGTCACACTTTGGGATTTCATCCACAGACACAAACGTTAGAACCATGCTATATAGCAAAATAAACAGTACCACAGGAAAGTCCTGCTCAGTAACTTGCCATTTGAATAATTTCATCCACAGACTCAAAAGTTAGTGAAAGTAAAGAGAGTTATTGGTCAGGTAGCTTTTTGGCTCTCGATATTGCTGAGTGACCTCGTGAATAGCAAGACAAACTTTAAAAAAACTATGAGTATAGATTATTGCGTCTTTCATATCCTTGTCAGAAGATTTCCCTGGAATAATATGAAATTCTCTCTTTTCTTAGCTCTTCAACTTTCATTTTAATGCGGTCAGTAGCGATGTTGACTTTCGGAAATTCTTGAAGTACTTTATCCATGTTCCTACTCAAATTGATTACTTCTCTTTCAACATCTTCAAAACTAAAATGCTTCACACGATTTGGCGAACCAATAATATCTTCGGAGTTGGTCGTAATTTTTTCGTGCATGTTCGGTATCAACTCGTCATGACCCTCAGCATCTTGTGACTGCCTTTCAGCTATCTTTTTGTCAGACATATCATTGTTGATATTAGCCATAAATGCTAAATTCTGCGCACTTGCTTTTTGTTTCTGTAATTCCACATTAGGTTCTTCTTTGTGTCCAATAATTCTATCGTTGGTCGGTAAAGAATCTTTCCTACTTCTTTCGTTCGTTTTTGATAACTTAACATTTTCATTCAGAGCCGCTAATATCTGCATCGCTTGTGGCGATTTTGTCCCTTGCGATATTTTGCGTGGAATAGAGGATTTTCTCTCTTTTTGTCCTTCCAATTCTTTTTTCACTGTCTCTTGATCCGACGCTTCGCTTGCGCTAGCACTAGTGCTTGTAGCGGAATCCGATTTAATATTTGCGTTGTTCGCGAGGGCAAAAGCCAGCCGCTTTCGTAGCAATTTAGCTGCTTTTCCTTGGCCTGTAAGTGTCTCTTTTCTCGGTGTGCTTTGTTTCTCCTTTCTGTCCTCCATACCCAACGAAATACTAACTTTTTCCTCACTTACTAAACGAGTATTCTACTTGAACTTTGCATCCTCTAGCAGCACCTAAGATTTATGTTTCACTTTCAGACTTTGTTCGGTCCAACCATGTCCCTGAGGCAAATATGTCGCTCTCTATTTAACGAGGTCAACATCCATATCTCCCTGAATTTCAATTGACTCGTGCGTGGTATAAAATTTCAGTGTTATTTGCCTCTAGCGCACAAGACTTGTTTCAAAACAAACTGTAAAGTAATACGGAAACTCATGAACTGCGCGCGACGATGGCTATCGCGACTAAAGTGTTCCGGTTATGGCTACTCGCTGAAATTTAAGACGAAAAAGAAAAACAAATCACTTAAAATTTTGACAATTTTGAACTTCCCATTTTTCAATTACGCGACGTTTTTACGCCTGGTTTGTGACAGCCATTAAAAGATAGAGAAACAATCTTAAATATTTACTAGTGGTTTTAATCTTAAGTGAAAATCTTAAAACTAATACGAAAACAGAAAAAAATTATTAACTGAAAAATATCACTGATTTTTAAATCGCAAGCTACATTTCCTGATTTCAATGGCTACGCTTCGAATAACCTATATTTTAATGCAACAAATATTATTAATAGCCGTCGAATATGAAAGCATATCTATATGCGAATTATCCAAAATTTGTTTATTGAGTGGAGCAATGTAAGCTTATCTGTCTACACCTAACTCGCGACCTAAACCGTTTAACTTCTTTGTAATTTTTAGCAATATCTGATGTCATTTTAAAAAATTCCAGCCCTTTTTTTAAATAAAAAGAAATAATGGCAATCGATTCAACGGTACCATATTTTAGTCTGTTAGTCATATTTGTCAAGGAAAGGAGCAAAAACTGTCCCGCCGGTTCTAGCACAAATCGTTCATTCGTAAGCCATATTTACTTGGAAGATATGGTCGACAGATCGTGAGAATGAATGATTGTAAGCCTTTGAATATTTTGTGGTATGAAATATGGGTATGAAATTATAGGAGATTTAAAAAAGCAGCAAAAGGTCATTTGCGCGCTTTGTCGCTAACAAAAAGGTTTTAGACCGGACACAAAATTTTTATCCTCTTATACCAACGCCCAAAGACTCCTGACTGGCCATTGCCTGCGTCGCGAACGCTCTAAACCTTCTGTATACAAATGGTTTAGAAGAGTGCGTGTGCCGGCAGCAACGCAGGCTACTGATCCAAAACTATCAGGAATAATAACTTCGAGGACAACCACTCACAAGCGAAAGTCAAAATCTGACAAAATTTCCAAAAGGGTTTCATTTGAATTGTCAATTGTCACCCCGCAAAATTTCTTAAAAGTTAGAGCCACCTTACAAGACTAATCCGATTTGTGCATGACAACTTGGTCTAAACTTCCTCGTAATAAACGCAACGTTCTGTGATCACATACTTGTGGTTTTGGCTAATTTGTGTTGTTTTTCAAAGCTATCAATGTAAAGTTGTGATTCAAGATCAACCCGACTTTTTATCTAGTTTGATTTCGAACTCCTTTACTATTTATAATGAAATGAAGATACTTGTTAATTTGATACTATAACTGCCCGTTTTTCCACATCGTCAAATTTGTAAAGTTTTCATTGTATTACGTTGTATATCTCGAACACAAACGTGGACATTTTCAGTCTAAATACTCTTTATTGAAGAGTATTCAGATTGATTTCTTTACTTCCATTTAGTCAGTTACAATCAAAGTACCTGACCAAATCATAAGGTCTTAAGCAAACTAATTTTTTTTAACGACGATCCCCCATTAATCAGGGACTATAGAATAGTTATAGCCAACTTATTATTTTTAAATGACAACTTAACTTGACCGAAATCAACTAAAAAGAGCGGTATTTAAACCCCTGAAATGTTCTTTTTTTTTAATACTCCCTAATAAAATTATGTATAACCTGCTGTTCAGTCTTCTTGTGCAACTGGTACGATCGATATTGAATTTCAAATGTGGTTTTGTTTCCGCATTTGTCAATATTCAAACCAGCGCGGTGCTTTATGGGGATTAAATCTTAAATATGAAAGATTCATTAATACTTAAAGAATAGATGCGACCCCGCTAAGACATTAGCAATCTTGAAAATCATGCAAAATCTAATACGAGTCAAGAGAGGGAAATGGTGCCAATTAGATGATAAAAATCATTTCTTTTTTTATAATACATAGGGGGATTGCGGAAAGAAGCTACTTTCCAATTAACCTTCTGCCTCTCTTAAATTATTTACAAAATGAAATTTTAGATTTTTTTCGGGCTCTTGAGAGTGCAAGGATAAATATGTAAATACTTTTGGATATAAATTGTTTTAAAGGTCATGTCATTCAATAGTTTAGGGCAACGCGATGCCCGAAATGAAATACCCGCGCCATGATTTTGTGGAATTCCAGACGACTATGCACGTTGCTCAGGCCAAGTAGTCACTATTCTTGTCTCTCACGATCTATTACTAAATCGCTGTTGTTGTTGAGTTGTATATAACGTGACCCAGTGACACTCTGTTGTTAAAGAAGTGTTACGGATTTGACAATGGCCTTAGCGAGAGTTAATAGATTGTGGCTCGACCAAGTTGTGGATAGATCGAAACACAGCCAATGGTGAGTGTAGATTTTTAATGTCTAGAAAACCTTGTCAGTATTGAAAAGACACTTGATTCATCTGACCTAATTTTCAAACTGGCCCATGGTCTAATTGGACTCTGCGGTTGAAATACTTAGACAAGTAAACTAAAAGCTACGCTAATCAAAGTTGAGGAGTGAGTTCTTTTTTATTCATATCTTACAAATCAAGGGGAAAAAAATCGGGAACACTCATTTTCTTCTCACAAAGAGATGATTTAGAGGTGTTTAAAGTGCTGACGGGTCAAAGCCGTTTATAAGAACCGACTGACAAGAAAATGCCTTCCTCGATTTCTTATTGTCTTTTTTGTAGGATCTATGACCTTGTTTTCAGTCCCGATGGATCTTGCATTCTTGTGGCTGCAGGAAACCTTATTTTGGTAAGTGTATTTGCAGATGGATAAAAAAAAAATAACATGCCGCTTGTAACTATTTTATTATGCAGGTTTTGCTTGCTCGCGTGTTTGTACAATGGTACACATTTGTTTGACAACTTCCCGTGACTGTCATCTACTTGTCATAATTTCATAAATGTTGTTGACTGATTAATGGATCGTCGCAACAGAATCTCCTCGCAACACGCGATTTATTAGATCCGCTCTAATAGTCGAGCTCAAAACACGAAAATTCACACCACCTTTGGAAATGAATTACAGTTTTGTTAGAAACAGTCATGGTCTCTTGCGAATGTACATTGAATCTGGCTTTTCGTCGGGCTTTAAGGCCTAATGGCATGTGCCATTATCTTGATGAAAGTGAATGTCTGTGGCTTTTTGGGGTCGTAGACTTAGAAACCGGGGATAGTCTCGTATGTGCTGCATAGGTATGTGGCCTCTTAGTGGGTTACAGTGTTTATTAAAAGATTTTGGTCTAAAAAAAAGTATAGGCTTTGTCCATTATGGTGTAAAAACTGGTGTGGTTTCAGGAGAACCACGAGGGAGTATAAACGTATTTGTCTCAGCTTTCAGCTCTCAATAAATAAGAACGTTTTGTCTCAAAGTACCAAATAATAGAATGTTCGTAGACATTCGTGAAAATAAGTATTCTCTCAGACAAGATAATGGGTTAGCAAATCAAGTACAACTTTTAAAAGTAAGGTAGGAAAATTGCATGGATTTTAGAGGCCAGGCACTAATTGTTCGATAGGTGGATACTGGAAAGCGCTAGCTATCCACTGGATAAATCACTATTCACCAATTGGTTCCCCTAATACTTATCTGGGCCTGGTTCCCGAAAGGCCGATTAGCGTTAATCCAGGATTGAAAATTTTGTTTCTCTTTTTCTATTTACCTTCCTACGCATTGCTTGGAGTAACAATTCGCGTTTTCATTACTGTATCTCAGAGTAAGGACTCAACAGTGTTTTGAAAGCTTGAGTTACATGTTCTTAGACGAGAAAACTCTGCTTAAAATTTGTTTTAATCTTGGGTTAAACTTAATCATCTTTCGAGGAGTCGGGCCCTGATGGATAGCGATTTATCCGATGGATAGCGCTTTCCATCTTTTGAACAACTAGGGTCAGGGGCCCGTTTCTCGAAAGTCCCGGTAACTTTTCGGGCCCGAAATCAAATATTCAAATCGAAATGTAAGGAATAAAAGCGCCGGTCCTGGCTAGCAAACTACTCCATTTTGTTTCACTAACTGAGAGTTTTATCATGTTCGATGCAAAACTATTTAAACCTCTATCTTCCATTTAAACAACAACAGCTTTACAGGCCCGTTAATTATCGGGGCTTTCGAGAAACGGGCCCCAGGTCTAAAAAAGGGTGTGGGTCCGGGTTTGGGGAACCGGGTGGCACATCCGGCAGCCTCACCTCAAACTCCTGAGAGTAGCCATCCAGGAGGCCATTACAGTAAGAGCCACAAGTATTATGGGTTAAGATATATCTTCGCCGTTACGTTTGTTGAATTTTGGATACTCTTGTTAACTATGTCGTGTTAACCAACAATTGGTTTAGGCTACCTTCACACGGCACTACCGAACGAATGTTTGACTGGCTGAAAATTCGTGCATTTAGGTCAGTGTTCCATTCATATGGAACCAACTCTGCCAACTTAACACGAAGTGACCTGTCAAATTCTTCAGCCGGTCGAAATTCGTCCTTAAAAAGTTTAGTAGTACATTACAATAAATCGTCGTTGAAAATATAATTTTTTTTTATTCCCAGAATTTTGTAGGACGAGGCGTTTTTATTGAAATTAAACTGTCTTCCGTCGCCCTTTGTCTCTTTTGTGGATTAGACACAAAGACAAGGGGGAGTTTAAGAGGCAGTATTCACAGCCCAAGGACTAGTGGGCAGCTCCTCTTATATTATCAGATCTCTTGATAATTTTCGGCTCTATTAACCGCGTGTCTCCAATCCTGAACTCCTGAAGACATTTCCCTGTTTCTATGCTTGGCAATTGCCCTGTATAAATCCCTCTACCCTTTCACGGATGTCGGGTCAAAAATTCATACTTGACCTGCATTCCTAAGGTCGAGCGTGTATGTTCATGTTGGTCTATACTGTTTCAAAAACAAACTACTCAAGGGATGTAGGAATAATGAATATCGACTCCAGATTTATACCTTGTCCGGAATAATAGCTCTCTATTTTTTTTTTCCTTTTTCTCTGCTTTTCCGATCTGATGTTTCTAGGAAAGCGAGAAAACAATATTTCCTTATTTTAAGACCAGTCTCTTTGATGCGGTGCTTTACAGTGAGGTTTAAACTCCTTCGTGTGCTCAGGTGCTGGACGGAAAAAAAATAAAACTTGGCATTGTTCTGTGATTCTTTAAGTGAGGGCAACACAGTGATAACAAACTTCCGATGGCAGCAGTAGAGCTCTATATATCGTGACTTTAATTTATGGCGCAAACTTATGTTACGATTGGAACTTAGACCTGACTTCTTAGGTAGCTTGATAGTCATCCGATCAAGAGACGAGAATACGAGAACACAGGGTGAGAATAGAGCCGTTCTCGAAAGCGGGTTGCATTAAAACGTCTTTGCATGCACGCATATTTACAGACAAATACAGTGCATCGTAATGTGAAAGGTTAAATTTATTAACCGAACTTATGTCTCAAGAAGTCGGGTGTGAGGTGGGACTATTAGGTCACTGTAAAATTACCGGGAATTGCCGTTGTCTAAAAACGCCAAAACATTACCCTGTACTTGTAACAATTGCAACAAATACACAGCTATGGTACTTTTGAATTTTTTCTGTTCTTGGATCACAGAGAGGATAAGTTTTTACTCCATATGGTTCGCCCCTTCTCTTGCCATTTATAGACATTTATAGACTCTTGTGATACGCGCGGGTGGTTCGGATATAGAAAAAGAAGGCAATTTTAAAATCATTAACTTATTACTCGTCAGAAAATAAAATCATCGACACATTAGTCCATTCCAAAAACTCTCCTGGTTTATTTCATTCCTAGATAGATATAAGAACACAAGTAGTGACGTTTATTAAACATCACATTAAAAAATCTGCAAAGCGTTGATTGGTGGTAAACTGAATTTCGATTCAATAGCACTCTTGTTTTATTTCATTCGTGCGTAGGTAAAGTAGATTTCTAATCGTTATCAGCCAAAACCATGCCCCATAAATCAAAGGACGTCAAGTCTCTTAACATCTCTCGACACTACATTAATCACCTATGCTGCAAGGAAAGTCGGCTTTGATCGTCTTCGTTTTTATCAAATCTAAGGTGTTAGGGGACCGGTCATTATTTATCGAGGGGGGGGGGGGGGGGGCTGGTGCAATATGAAATATGGCTTGCTTGCTGACCCACCCTTCTCCTTAAGCATGACTTTCCAGACCCCCCCCCCCCCCCCAAAGAAAAAAAAGAAAAAATCGGACATGCATTAACTAAGAAATAAGCAAAGTAAAGCAAAGTTAGTGGAAATAAATGTTGATTTTTAGAAGCTATTTTAATAGTAGTCCTCTCCTCTCTTGCTGTATTTAATTATAAGGATGCAGCTCAACATTTGATTGGCTTATACATTTGCATGTTTTCTTGTGCGCCCCCTCCCCCCCCCCCCCCTTAAACTTCTGCATAAAAAAATGGTGACCCACCCCTTATTTGCACCAGCCCCCCTCTCGATAAATAATGACCGGTCCCTAGGTGACATCTTGTTTGTCAAAATCAAACCATAAGAAACGCGAACCTTCCTCCAAAGTGGAGTATTTTGGAAACACCAGCTTATCGTCTTCGTGAGGATCGATAGACGAAAACGGAGGTTTTCGATTACTGATGATGTCACACTTCATACCGCGCATGCCCCTGTAAGGGATACTATGGTATTTCGCTCGTTTTAGCGTTTTGGGCAAAAAAGATTTTAATGCACTTCTAGTGGACGCGTTTTTTTTTCGAAAAGGAGAGAGTTTTAAGACATCCAGATATGTGCGGACGAAGGCTGAGCAGAAAGGCACACACATGGCTTGTGTACAGCCATCCCCTTCCCTCGGAGAAGGGGAAGCTCGATTTTTTCTGAGGGGAGGGGTGCTGTACACAGGCTAGCAAACAAATAAACTTTAATGGGGTGGGGGAGGGTAAAGTATCCTTCCTTAATGATTACATATTCATGTCCTAGAAGTTCATACTTTGCCGTTGGGTTCAGGATATAGTTCGCGCTTCTCTTTTGCTTCTTCCGCGCAGGGTAGGGCCAACCTTGTAAACAAAGAGAAACAAATTGAACGATTTTTATTAAGATAACCTCGTCTCTCTCTGCCATCTTCTAAGGCCATGTTTATCTATTTACAGGTGTATTTATTTACCAATTAAGTCTTCACTCTCAACAGAGTATTGCAGACTGCTTTAAATAATAAAAATTACAACAATGAGTACAACAATAACATAAAATTACTAATCAATATGTAAGATTACACTGGGATTGCCTAAATGAACATGGCGAAGAAGATGCTATAATTTCTGGTGGGAGGTTGTTCCACTGTGCAATTGTCCTGGGGTAAAAAGAATTCTTATAATAATCACATGTACAACGTGGCTGTTCAAATCGATGACAGAGAGAGAGGAGAGCCTGGTGTCCATTCTGCCCTTATGTTCTCTCTCTCGTAAGTGGCTAATCCTTTACACTGCTTGTACAACATACAAAGACGTGCGTCAGATCGCCTGAGCTCCAGAAATCTCCATTTAAGAGAAGATAACATATCAGTGACACTGTCTAATCTGTCGTAGCGCCCGAGTACCCCGGGGGGTACTCCTGGGAATTCATGGGGGGGGGGGTGCGCCGCCCGATTCTCCAAATCCTGACCCGATTTCAGACCAAAAAATATACTTTTCCACACCTGTTTTCAGACCAGGGGCCCGTTTCTCGAAAGTACCGGTAACTTTTCGGGCCCGAAATCAAATATTCAAATCGAAATATAAAGGATAAGAGCGCGTGTCCTGGCCAGCAAACTACTCTGTTTTGCTTCATTAACTGATAGTTTTATCACGTTAGATGCAAAACTATTTAAACCTCTATCTTGCATGAAAACAACAACTGCTCTACGGGCCCGTCAATTATCGGGACTTTCGAGAAACGGGCCCCAGACCCCTAAAATCCATATCCGTTTTCAGACCTGGGGCCTGTTTCTCGATGGAATGAATTTGTTACTCCAAGGTGTATTTGGCTTTTAAAGGCTTGCCGGAGTGATTCAGCATCATTTTCATTTTCATTTTCTTCCCCGGAAAGAGGTGTGTGATCACAAATTTCATCACTGAAGCCTTGCATGAATTCTTTGATACCATCCCAATCTGCTTTCTTGTTATCGATAAGCGTCTTAAATAACAAAACTGGACAATTATTTTTGAAATTTAATTGATCCCAATCTCGTCCCCAGGGCTTCTTCCTAGAAAAAATGGGAAACGCCCTGGGGACGAGGTTGAATCGATGCCAATTCGAAAAAAGTGGGCTTTTTAAAAAGACAGCAAATAGCGTGACATGACCCCTTTGATTCAGAGACCGTGACATCAGAACGCTGCCATGATGACATCACACCTTCATTATCAACACTGCTTTTCTTTTCGTTTTTTTTTTTTCAAGGTTTACGACACAGCTGAAGGGATCATGGTGGACATGTTAAAAGGGCATAAGGACAAAGTTTACTGCTTGGCGTATGAAAGTTCTGGTAAGATGAACGAAGGAAAGTCTAACAGACTCTTTAAGTAGTAGATTATTAATTTGCAGAGGAATTATTTCTAAATCATAACAAGAAAATGTAAGATTTAAAGAAGATTTAACGCTTTTCAGTGTACTCTTTCAGACCGTATGGTATTTGATGAACAACGACAGGCTTATTTGCATACACTTTTTGCGGACCTACATCAATTATTTGTTGAAAACCACAAGTCGCCTCGAACCTCGAGTCCTCTGTTGAGAGTTAAATCTGTGTAATCTGTATTTATGGAAGCTAATCTGCTGTATAGCCTTTTCGCACTGTAACTTTAATTTGTGAAGCCTTTGGCATTGTCAGGAGCCAATAAACCGGAGTGAGAACTCCCATACCTTTTCTACGTCACGGCGCTTTCACGACCGGTTTATTTTTAGATACATTTTAGAGCACTTTTTCCCGCGAAAATGGGAACACCGCTCCGTTGAGCATGCATTCTTGTAAGATAATGCAACGTGACGTTTAACTGCCAAGTTTTGTTACCCCATGAAAGTAATCGCAATTCAAGGAGTTTTGGATTTTTCCTTTCGCATTCCAAAAACGATTTTCTGTCGTTTCGTACCAAAGTCGATCCGTGTCCAGTTTCGGTGAATTCGTACCCATCTCTTTTTCAACACACGTTCCTAATTCTAATGTAATTTCCTTTCTCGCTTTTATAGTTAACTTAAATACGCTTAGGGTAATTCTAGGCTTTCGATTTCGACTAAAATGAGTTTTTAGACATATACGGCTCAGGGGTTATCGAATGCTGGGACTTCAATGTTGAACGTCAATGAAAATGATTTCTACATGAGTTTTGCTCCATTGAAGTGAAGTGACGGATCAGTCAGTTTGGGAAACATAATCACGAATGTGGTCTAATTTTTTAAATTACAAATGTAGTATACTGTACGCGTAGTAATTAAATCGATCAGAAAATCGCAATTTCTTTTCCGTCGATTTCGCGCGCCAGAAACCACAAAAATGTTCCCTTCCCATGAATCCTTTCGTGCCTGTAACTTCTTTTACAATCTCACAACTCTGTTCTGTCGTCTAAAGTTAATATTTTGCTTCTTCCAACATGAGAGCGCTACCAACATGGGTCGATAAAGTTCATGATAAGGACAGAGTAGAGCAATGGTGAGATCTGTGAGATATTCAGACATTTTTCTTTCGTGCAATTCAATTCTGATATGAAATCTTTTCGCGCTGTAGTATTTACGACCTCGCATTCAAGCCAGATGGTAGTCAGCTTATCGTTGCTGCTGGAAACCGCGTTCTGGTAACTACCTATTTGACTGAAAATTTTCCGTATAAATTATGAAATTTTGGTGATCGTTTGCCGAATATTTTCCTAGGTTTACGACACAAACGATGGAACACTTATTCAGCCACTTAAAGGCCACAAGGAGACCGTGTATTGTGTGGCTTATGCTCGCGATGGTAAGGGATCTGCTAGAAATGTTTTTAAAAAAACTTCGACCTACTAATTCCTGATCACGTTCCCCAAACTGATTGACCTGTCTCTTAAATCGTGCAAAACTCGTATAGAAATTATTTTCACTGTGTTATCCTATTTTCTTCTCGTTCGACATGCGGTTTGAGAATTTGATCACCTTTTATACACACAATTTAATTGAAGCCCCAGAATTTCGATAACCCCTATTGACATTTCTGGAACCGTATTGTCTAGAAACCCAGTTTAGTCGAGATCGAACTCCTTCAGATACCTTAAGCGAATTTTTTTTATATACGTGATTTTAGTTGGTTATGTCTTACCATTTACGTTAACAGTTCAATAACTTAGAAACGTCAGCAAAATCGATTTAACACATGTATACATTGTATAACCTGCTGTATTTGGAAGAATTCCAAGAGTAGACAACTTGAGGTTGCCCCATTTAACCTTTCAGATGGCTAAAATATCAAAAAGGTGAAAAAATGTTAATAGTGCGGGTTTTTTCTGTCAGTCTGTTAAGAAGTATACCAGGCACTTGAATAATCCCTTTACTATTTAAAGAGCAAAAGTTCAAACCTGAAGAAAACTCTTGCAAAAATTGCCATTTTAAAGTTATAACTGATGAAGGGGTTTCATTTGAATGGTTACTCCACACGATTTCATCAACAGTCTGAAATGTTAGTGGGAAAGTACTGTAAATGATGTCTCTTATTTGAATGATCACAATAACAGACTTAAAATAAGGGGTTTTAACATAACAATAGGTTTTCCTGTTAATTGATTAACTGAGTGACAGTGATTCACGCAGCATTCCTCTGATATAGGGCTGCAACCTCAACTTGTGTGGCATAGTCATGGATAGTCGAGTTGACTTTTGGTTGATTCAGTTTGGGATAGCAAAATCAGAAGATTTTTCAACTGGGGTCGAATAAAACCAAAAAAATATGTTTGGCGATCAGTCGCCAGTTGTTCAAAGGGTGGATAACATGATCCAATGGATAAATCTCTTTGTTATATAAACACCAATGAAATACCAGGTGAGCTTTCGCGCCAAAACTTGATATCTTCACATGTGAAAATAACAGTGATATTTTCACATGTGAAGATAATATGTTATCTTCACATGTGAAAATATCACGGTTGCTATGGCTTCATAATAAATCGTGCCTTTCACACCAAAAAGCTATTTAAGTGAATTGGTTTTGTATTTCATTGGTGTTTATATAATAAATAGAACATTACATGGCCGCTTGGAGATACGAAATTTCTCTGCGAGTGTTGAAAAATAGCGCTCACTCGTGAAATATTTTTTCAACACGAGAAGAGAAATTTCGTATCCCCGCGCGGCCATGTAATATCCTCTATATCCACTGGATAGCACAATAATATTGGTTTCCCTGACACATATCTGCTGGCTAGGGATTTATCCGGTGGATAATGCTATCTAACATTTGAACAACTGGGACCAGAATTAAGTAGTAAGAAAAATTAGCAGAGGCTTTGGAGTGCTCGTGGAACCATCAAGGAGTCACTGATATGCAGTCTCATTTTTGTGACGAGGCTGCGGCTTAGCACCATAGTTCAAGGAGCTAGACAATGGCTTAAAAAACCATTACTGGGCTATCTTACTGCTCTTGGTCAGGGAAGAATATTTTTCTCTGTTAGTGGTACAGTGGAACCCCGTTAATATGGTCACCAATGGTGTAAAAAAGATTTGGCTGTATTAACCCTTTAAGTCCCAATAGTGTCCAAGATCAATTATTTTCTCCTTACAATTATCCATACACTGTAAAGAGATAAGTTATAAGAATCAAGAACAAATTCTCTTAACGAATTCTTTAAGGAAATGTATGGAGATCAGCTTGGAGAATTTGTATGTGGATACTGGGGCTTAAAGGGTTACTGGGGTGGCCATATTACTGAGGCGGGGTCAAATATCACGACTAAAGATACACCATACATTGCATTCGCACTTCTTGAGCAACTGCCCCAATTACAGTAGTCGCATGTACTGTAATATGACTTAGAATTGGGTTTTGTTGCCATTGTGTCTGTCGATTGCAGAGTAAAATATTATAATAGTCCTTTTTTTATTACAGGCAAAAGATTTGCATCTGGTGGAGCTGACAAGAGTGTCATTATTTGGACATCTAAATTAGAAGGCATTCTAAAATACACGTAAGTGTTATAGTTAATTTTTTATCCCAGGTAATTTTTGTTTTTCTTTTGTTTTTGGGTATGGTAGTGTATGCTAATGAAGTTGAAACAAAGGAAAAATAAAATTACCTGAGATGAAAAACTAACTCCACCGTAAGCAGCAAATTTACAGTTTTACACTTAATTGCTACATGTATTGCAGGGTTCGTACAGGACAATCACAAAAAACTTGGAAACGCATGTTATGAGCTCTTAATTAATTTTTTTAGCCTCAAGAAGTCACTAATTTGAAAGGGGGTGCATTAATTCAAACATTTGTGGTAATTACAAAATTTTATTGTTTAGGCATAATGATTCTATCCAGTGCCTTGCCTACAATCCTGTAACTCAACAACTTGCAAGCTGTACCTCCAATGACTTTGGTTAGTGTGTTTGTTATTATTAACAATGAGCTTGCAACTTGCAGCAACCTTTATTAATTGCAAGGCAGGTTTGAACATGGGTGGTAAAACATGCAGCACCACTTTTCAACAGGTTCTGCAGCAATGTTGAAAAAAAAGTTGCATCTTTTTGTTGCCCATTTTACTGTAGCTTTAGATTCATTTTGAAGGTTTCTTCACATTTCTATAAAGGGGGACTTTCTAAGTGAAGTGAACCTGATCAGGAAATATTATCTAAAGTGAGTCAAATGTAATGTTGCCTGATCAAATTTGTTATTTCAAAGGAAGCCAATGTTGGAAGAGTTAGGCCTGGTTCCAGACACTGTACTTCACATAAGCCGAATCAAATCCGAATTTAAGCCAACTCAAATTAATTTAACCGGCTGAATTAATTCAGTCAACGATCTTCATTCCAGCTGAACAAAATTCAAAAAGGGAAAAAAACCGCAGCTTTCATTAAACTACATTATAAAAATATATGCATTTGGTTTGGCTCATGTGAAGTTCGGCAACTGAATCAATGTTAGTCCACAGCTATTATCCTGGGCTGAGCCTGATGCATGATGACCAACTGATGCATGAGCAGATCCTAGTGTAACGTATACAAACAAGTGTTTCTGTGTGTGTTTCTAAAGGTTTGTGGTCTCCTGAACAAAAGTCCGTTCAAAAGCATAAAGTGCCATCAAGGGTAACAGCTTGTAGGTGGGTGCATTTGTATAATAAATTTTGAGAGACTTTCAGCACTGATGACCAGTAGAACTCTGGTTACAACTAGTAATAGGGAACTTTAAGCAATGACAACAATGACAGTAGTGAAAACGGCACTAAAAAAATGAATTTGCATCCTTTCAAACTTTAATTATCCCATCTATTTGAACCCAGTCAATTTGTTGAATGTAGGTGATTTCTCCTTCAATTGAATTCTTAAGGACTTTAACCAGCTTTAAAAAACAGGGAAATTTGTTGTCGCATGTTCACGTCCTCCATAAAACGCCGCATTAGGTGGTTCACGTGGTAGTCGTGTACTGGATATCAAACTGGAAGTAATAAAAAGCGTGAAGAGCTGTTGTTTTGCTCATAAAACCAATTGTTTTTTGGCATTGTCATTTTCATTGTCATCATCGTCGTGCTTAAGCTTCCTAATAACCAAGGCTGAACTCTAGCAGTGCCTAGTGGTCCCTGGTCCCTAAATCTTGCTTCTCAGGGTGCCCACAAGATCTTAGCTTTTTCATAGAAACCCTACAATGGCCACCCTGGATTTCACAGTTTCAGAGCACTGGGCCTCCTTCTATTTTTCTTAGAGCACACAGCCTTGAATAACCCAAAGTTAGAGAGTGTGGGCAAAATTTATTAAAGGTTAAACTGCTCTTGCTCTAAATGCATACTGTATGGGCTGAGTGTATAACTGACCTATGTCAAGTTATACATGATTTTTGTGCTCAAAATTGCCTGAACGTTTTCGTTAACTATCAATCAATCAGTCAATTATATTTTTTATAAAATTAATAGTGAAATTAAATTGACAATAATATTCACATAAATAACAGGAGAACCATGAACTTTTCATGAACTTTGTTGTGTAACCACTGTTGTGTGTGTGTGGTGTGTGTCTTTCTTTTTCAGTTGGACAAATGATGGTCAATATTTGGCCCTTGGGCTTTTTAATGGATTTATCAGTATAAGGAACAAGGTATAAAAAATAGGAGTTCCTTTGTTATCTGCTTTTTTCTGTGTCTGTGTTTGCACTTGCAGCTTAAGTCACCAATGCAATCATTTATTTGCAAATTTGATGTAATTCACTGATGCCAAAGGTTAAGTATTGCTAATAATTTCTAAAATTTCTTTGGATTTGTTTTAGGGCGGTGAAGAAAAGGTAAAGATTGAGAGACCAGGAAATGCTCCAGTTTGGACACTGAGCTGGAATCCTTCCAAGTAAGTTATTAGGAAGCGTCAACAAGTATGTACCCATTCCTCTATTTCACTTGCAGGGTGCTAAATAAGTAAGTACAATCTCATTCTCAGTTTTATTTTTGTTCTGTGGATAAAAAGGAATGGGGATGGCACATGGTTGAGAGCTCTTTCCTCCCAGCTCTCCTTTGTAAATGAATTGCGGCATTGGCATTGTAACTGTACGCGGTTCCCTGCTTCAAGAGGTATTCCTCCAGGCACATACCCTGGGCTTCCTCTCTCAAAAGTCAACTGTGCACATTCCGAATTGAGTTAAAAAAAGTGTCTTCAGTTATTTGGGCATGGCACTTCCCTTGCGAAATAACTCTGGGAATTCCTAGGAATTTGAGGTGTGAATTTTCACGGTAAATTCGGACTTGGAATTCCCAGTTTAAAAAGTTCTGGTTCTAAATTCCCAGAAATTCCCAGAAATTCCAAGTTCAAATGAAACTAGACTTGGAATTCCTAGGAATTCCTAGGAATTTCAACCTACAAGGATTTAAAAGGCAAAAATTGTTTGGAAATCCCTAGGAATTCCTAGGAATTTCTAGGAATTCTTGGGAATTCTTGGGAATTTTACTTACAGGTTAAACATCATGTCATCATTCAACAATTCCATTGCCAGGAAGTACAGTATATGCAAATTTAATGATAAAATTATCAACTGGAGAAAGCATAAAAATTACATTTAAACAAGTTTATGACACTAATGTTCAAAATCACATCTTATGGTACATAGGGAGAACACTGACTGGACAATCCTTTCCTTCTAATGGCCTCATATTATGATTTTGTGTCCAGAAAGTCCAATCAATTGATATTATAAATAATTTAAATCTAAAATCAAAAAAGAAACACCAAGAAAGATAATCCAAATTTGTCATTATGAAAAATCATTTCAGTTCAGCTTTTGTTCTGATATGCCATTACTGGTGTCACGTTAACACTCCATAAACCGGACACATCTCTACAAGAGAGTCATGACATTATACTTTTAAATAGTAGACTGTGGGCGTTTAAACATACATGTCCATGAATACAGCAGAACCCGGCTGTTAACTCGAACTCTAAAGGGAAACGAAAACAGTTCAAGTTTAACCCGGGAATTCGAGTTATCGGGGTAAATTTCAGTGAAATTTTGATCAAGGAAAAGCAAATTTAGTTGACCTAGCGGGGAATTCGTGTTGTCGAGGTTAATGTTCTACTGTATTAAATTCCCCAGAATCTGATCGAGTTATACGTTAAAGCTTATGAATTTGTGTAAGATTCCATCATCCATTTGCAACAACGACTACAGTCATGTCTCCAGTAAACAAAAAGGAACCAATAATGGTTTTCCATGCATCTTGAACTTTCCTGTTCATATAGGAACAATCTATAAGTTAACTTTGATCTCCAGCTTCATTATTTGAGTACTGTTTACCATCAGAAGACACATTACGAAGCAGGAACGTACCTTTACCTTTCACAATCCAACTGACTTATCGTTCTCGGGCATGACTGGAAGCACGTAACAACAAAATATATGAACAATCCGCGTTTAAAATGTCAATTTCGGATGTAAAATACTTGTGCTCTTGCTTATTGGAAGTCCGCGTGAATTTGAACACGACGAACGGAACTTCATTTCACACTTTTCCATTGGTTAAAAAGACGCACGTGATGACAGAATCCACTTGGTAGGGAGACTGGTAACCAGTATGAGTCAACCAACAAACATGGCGGGTAATTTTGCTCGTGATCTATAGTTAGTTCAAAAAGGACTCCCTTTCGGAGCTGAATAAAATCTTCCCATGCTTTTGAGGTGTCAGCAGCGAGAGGAAGAAGTCGTATTATTTTTTCAAGAAACGATGGCCTTTTATTAGGCAAAGCTGTGATGAAAAACGTGTTTTAGACAATTGTTTGGAAAGCTCAGGTACTTCAGGAAGTCACACTCTGAATATCAAGCTTTCAGTTAACGTGCTTACTGTTGATAATTCTTTTTTTTAAGATTTAAGTCGCAATAAATGTTGTATATGGATGCTGGTTAATGTCAAGAAATCTTTGTTGTTATCGGCAATTAAAGAAATGATTATTAAAATTCTTAAGCTGTTCATTTACCTTCGAACACTTATCGTTTTTTCAAAAATTAGCCATGGTTCCAAGTTAACTGTGACTTGGAATTATTGAGAATTCCTAGGAATTCCCATAAATTCTCATCAGTGTTTTCGTAATTCCCAATAATTCCCATAAATTCCAAAGACAGTTTCCTCCAAACTTGGAATTATTGGGAATTCCTAGGAATTCCCAAAAATTCCCACTGATGTTTTCACCCATTCCTAAGTATTCCCAAATATTCCAAGGTTTTTCATCTTTCCTCATTTGCATGTCTTGGAATAAACTGGAATTCCTAGGAATTCCCAGAACTCTGGGAATTCATTTCGCAAGGGTTAGAAAGCTACAGGTGAATCTGTTATTGGAATAGGGCCTGCGAGTAGCTCTCCAGGGCACTCTGGCAGTGGGATGGGATTCCAGAAAATATCCATACCATACCACGGACGGCTTTTAGGATTTCCAAAGGGGAGGGGGGGTTCATGATTATGGAATTCTGAGGGCGTGGGGGGTATTTATGATTGGAAATCCGAAAGCATGAGTGAATTCCACAGGTGGGATTTCTGGAGTAGAAAGTGTAGAGTGAGTTCCTTGAAAACGCTATTGTTGTGGACTTTTGTAGTTCGTAAATAAACCACAAACGTATGACCGCGGAAGCAGAAGACAAGCATCGATAGATCAGACGAGTGTTTACGCTCATAACTTATAGAAGAGAATAGTAAAACGTGGGTTTCACATTTACCTTGATGAATTTCTTGTCACATGAATAAAAACTGAAAATGTATCTTACCACTTGCAAATGTCTTGTTACTCCCGTCCGATGAACATTAAAAAACTCACACCAGTCCCTCGCTTCCAAGGAACACCTGCCAGATTATTAAGCATTCGGACCGTCCGAGGGCAATCGGAGGAAGACTCGGGAGAACGAGGTTTGGTCTTCGCAATCTTCTATCGTTGGCAAGAAAAATCTAGGGAGAACTAGTGCCCACGACTACTCCGAAAGCAATGATACATTTTATGTACACTACATGAGGCATATGGGTTGAGAACACTTTTCGTGCACACTGCATGACGTATAAAAGGACGCAACAAGACTCGACGGTATATGTTACTGCCGAAAGATCAGTCTGAATTTGAGCTATTTTGCTTTGTAAACGTCAAAACAGCACAAGAAAACAAAGAGGAGTAAAATTACCACAAGTGGTGTTTATTTTTATAGCCAAATTCGGACTTAAAAAGAAGTTTGCACAGCCTGGCCACTAGCGGTAGGTTTTTCTTGTCGCTGAAAGCTTTAATTGTCGCCTGGCATCGCTAGATCACAGTCTTGAGGAGGCATAAATTCATGTTCGTTTGTTCATATAGGCGTTGCTAAGTCGAAAATATACTTCCAAAAACAACAGAAATTCTGAAGGGGAGGGGGGGTTCATGATTATGGAATTCTGAGGGCATGGGGGGGGGGGGGTAACGCATTTTGGAATTTCCGAAGGCAAGGGGGGGTTAAAACTTGGAAGCCGTCCGTGGCTGGGTATGGATATTTTCTGGAATTGCCCATTAGGAGAGCTTGCAACTATGTCTCTGGAATTTGAATTCCCCCTCCAATTTCCCTGTGGCTCCCCATTGACTGAGCTGTCAGATTTCCACCAATGAGAGCAAAGCGGAAACCAGCGTGAATGTAAACAAACATTGAAAAACATGTGAAAGCACATGCCAAGTAAAGGGTAATGACATCATTACTAATGTCATCTCTGCCAATCATCATTTCGCATCAACTTTGTTGATGCAGATACTCAAATTCCAGAGATGTAGTTGCAAGCTCTCCTTCCTTTTCCTGTCCTGCCACCAGAGCGCCCGGAGGGCTTGCTTTTAGGCTATTCTGGGAACTGTTAACCCTTTAACTCCCATGATCTGACTAGTAATTCTTTTTTCTGGCTTCTACTTTTACTTTATTTAAGAGAATATGGGTTTGTATCAAGATAACATGCTCTATTCTCATAACCTGTCTCCTGGGCAATGTATTGATATTACATGGACAGGTTACATGCTGATCACTTTTGGGAGTTCAAGGGTGAAGTGTCAACCCAGGTCACTAAATAAAGTTTTCTTCACCATGATAATTCCCAGTTTTATTTTAACAGAGAAGAGCCATATGACATTTTAGCTGTGGGTGACTGGTCACAGAAGCTCTCATTTTACCAGCTCAGTGGAAAACAGGTTAATATTAATGTTTTTTGTGTTGCCTGTGTTTTTCAACTCTACCTAAAGGTTGCTGTATTTGTTTATTTTTAATAAGCCTTTACTCTTTATGAATCTATTAAAAGTGAAACTAGGCTAAATGAGTGCCACATTTTGTTCTGAGTCATGGTTGGCACAGGTCAGGAAATGGTCAGGGAAAAAATTTTTCGAAGTCAGGGAAAAGTCAGGGAATTTCACTTCAAGTCAGTGGAAATTTAAGTCCTTGTTGTTTTCTAACATTCAGAGTTCTTTTGTACATTTTATGGACATGAATCATGTTGTATTGGTAGAATATTTTTCATGAAATTGGGTTTTCAAGAAAATCAATCCTTTTTGCATGTCATGTTAAGGAACTATTATTATTCATGTACACTGCACGTGAGTTGCTGAAAGCATAAATAAATGGGTGGAGAAGTGGCTGTGATGTGAGGATGGAGGCCATTATCAGGACAAATTTGTGAAATTGTTAATTCATTTGGTCATGGAAATTATCTATTTGTCAGGGAAAAGTCAGGGAATTTTGGAAACCAGCTCTAGCTGGATGTAGCAACCATGTTATGTACACAAATATCAGCTGTACATGCACTTCAAGGGCGTCACGCAGTCAGCTGTTCACAGTTCCTGATGGAGGAAAAAGCTTCTTTGAAAAACAGTTTTGATACTTCTTCATATTCATTACACAGGTGTTTGTAACAATAATTTATTTTTTCAACAGGTTGGAAAGGATCGCCACTTGGGTTATGACCCCTGTTGCCTAAGTTTCTTCTCCAAAGGTGAATACCTTGTGATTGGGGGAGCTGATAAAAAGGTGAGTTTAGGCCAACATTCCCACGCCAGTGCCTGAGTGCAAAGGCAAGACCATAAAAGTAGGGCTGTTCCATCGATAAAATACCAAACCACACAGATTCCCCTTGATCTAATAGAGCATTTTTTAAAGAGATTAGGGCTAGGAGACAGTTTTAATGCTATTCATTTATCTCTGTCATGGTGACCTGTACTCTGACCTGTGGAAAAGTGACCTGTAGTTTAGATCTGCTGCAAAAGGGCTGGGTGTAGGCACTGGGTCCCTGAGTGCTCACTGTTTTTGTTAGTTCTGGGGTCGTTCACTGCTTTGTACTAAGCTCATGGAGTAGTTATATACACAGTTACACGTTAGCTTCTCAAGGTGTGAACACAACACCATTATATGCCAGTATCAAGGCCCTGGTTAACGAGCACCAAGTGTGGACAGCCCCTAAGAAATATTCTGTTTTTCCCTAGTGCTCTCTCCACACAAAAGAAGGTGTATGCCTAACGTCTATCGGAGAACAGCAAAGTTGGGTTTGGTGTTGTAGAGTCAGACCTGATTCTAACTATGTGGTAAGAATGAGATTGCTTCATATGATCTTATAGTTGGTTGTTGTTAAGATGATTATGGTGATGAGGGTGATGATGATTATGATGATGATTATAATAGCAAACTTTAGATTGAACTACGAGTGCAATATCAAGTATGAGGACGACTTTAAAACCACTCAAGTCACCAGAACTCTCACTTTTCCCTGTTAGTGACCAGCACATAACGCGACGTAAGAGATAAGATTGGTTTGTCAATTGATTATCTAGGGCATGTGAACTTGGTTTGATAACTCATACTAGTACTCAATCTTATGCTCATAGTCCAGCCTAAAGGCCTGTAATGCGAATAATGATGTCGGTGATAGGGGACAGTACAATAGTTGTGCTGATTATGATGATAATGATGATGGTGGTGGTGGTAATAATGATAGGTTGTGATTAGAGATGAGATAGTGGGATGTCAGTAGTGGTGGTAATGATAGTGACAGTGATGGTGATGATGTTGTTGGCGGTGGCAATAATAATGATGTTGGTGATAGGGGCAGTACTGCTGGTGATAATAATAATAGGGTGTGATTAGAGATGAGATAGAGGGGATGTCAGTAGTGGTGGTAATGATAGTGACAGTGATGGTGATGATGTTGGTGGTGGCAATAATAATGATGTTGGTGATAGGGGCAGTACTGCTGGTGATAATAATAATAGGGTATGATTAGAGATGAGATAGAGGGGATGTCAGTAGTGGTGGTAATGATAGTGACAGTGATGGTGATGATGTTGGTGGCGGCAATAATAATGATGTTGGTAATAGGGGCAGTACTGCTGGTGATAATAATAATAGGGTGTGATTAGAGATGAGATAGTGGGGATGTCAGTAGTGGTGGTAATGATAGTGACAGTGATGGTGATGATGTTGTTGGTGGCGGCAGTACTGCTGGTGATAATGATAATAGGGTGTGATTAGAGATGAGATAGTGGGGATGTCAGTAGTGGTGGTAATGATAGTGACAGTGATGGTGATGATCTTGTTGGTGGCGGCAGTAATAATGATGTTGGTGATAGGGGCAGTACTGCTGGTGATAATAATAATAGGGTGTGATTAGAGATGAGATAGTGGGGATGTCAGTAGTGGTGGTAATGATAGTGACAGTGATGGTGATGATGTTGGTGGCGGCAATAATAATGATGTTGTTGGTGGCGGCAGTACTGCTGGTGATAATGATAATAGGGTGTGATTAGAGATGAGATAGTGGGGATGTCAGTAGTGGTGGTAATGATAGTGACAGTGATGGTGAT
This sequence comes from Porites divaricata, assembly GCA_038088405.1. Taxonomy (NCBI): domain Eukaryota; kingdom Metazoa; phylum Cnidaria; class Anthozoa; order Scleractinia; family Poritidae; genus Porites; species Porites divaricata. Next base: position 692,604 of record JBBMOI010000015.1, on the reverse strand, counting down.
GATGTTGTTGGTGGTGGCAGCAATGATGTTGGTGATAGGGGCAGTACTGCTGGTGATAATAATAATAGGGTGTGATTGGTGATGAGATAGAGGGGATGTCAGTAGTGGTGGTAATGATAGTGACAGTGATGGCAGGGCTGCTGCTTAACAGGCACTCAGTTGCCAGAGGCAGCTCCTACAATTTTCTTGCGGGCAACTAAAATTTAAAACAAGGAGCCTGCACAGGCACCTAAAGCTTATGATTCTTATGTAGCCTACTTCCAGTGAAGGAACGTCAGGATTCCCTGCTCATTTTGTGCTTTTGAAACGAAAGCGTAAAACATGTGTTCATCAACCGTAAGCAAAAAATTTCCGCTGATGAAGGTAAACAAACAAGCGCTTTTCTGGAAATTCAAAACTTGGATGAATCGAGTTCCGAGCATCTGCTTACTTATTCAAGTTCAGTGTTCAATGGGCTCCTAGAAATGTGGCTTGGGCTCCTAACTTTTTATTTTAGGAGCCCAAAAGGCTCCCAAAAAATTTTCTTAAGCAGCAGCCTGCTGTTGTTGTCGTTGTTGGCAGTGATGCTGTTGATGCTGGTAATGCCACATTAGTGAAAACAAATGACTGGTGATAATCATAATGGTTTCTGTAATGGCAATTCCAATGATAACAGTGATGATATATGATGGTGTAGTGAACTCTGAATTTTTTTATATTTATGTGGTCATATTTTCTGTTCTTATTTCAGGCCCTGGGTTGTCAAGATGGTACAATAGCATATTATCAACTTATCTTCAGTACTGTTCATGGCTTGTACAAAGACAGGTTCGTTTCTGGCAGCTGGAGATATTAATTTTTTAAAGGGGTCATGTCACAAGGATATTAATGTTTTAGATCCTATAATTCTGTGCTGAATTCATTGCTTACTACCTTTACCCATACACAAATTGCTTGTTTAGAGTTATGAAGAAGGTATCAATCAAATTTCACCAGGGAGCACTAACCATACACAGCACAAAAACTTAAAAAAGTTGGCGTTTCATTCCATGGCATTCCTTGCCATCGGTAGTCTCAACAGATGACAGAAAATAGTTTTATTGACTAAATATAGCCTTACTGCGCTTTTCACAAACATGCGAACTCAGAATCACACAAAACAGATTAAAATCCACCAATCACAAACCATGACCTTTTGAATCCATTAAAGTAAGAGGTCCGTTAAGATGATTGACGGCAGCGAAAAATGCAATTGTCAGTTGGCTTTTGAACTTTAGAATTCGCATGTTTGGGAAAAGCGCGGTGAAAATATAGCAAATAGCATGATGTAGACCCTTTAACATTAATTTTTGTTTGGTCTATTTTAAAATTCATCCTATTCAAATTTTACATTTTGACCAAAAGGGTTAAGTCCATGCCAGACTAATATGCAGGTTTTTTAAAATAGCCCAGAAAAATGCAATGCCTTTGTTTCACATCTGCAATAGGTTAGACCTTCTTCTTTGAATAGGTCATAACATTGAAGGCTCCATCTCAGTGCTTCTCTGATATGACTCTTGCGAGATTATAAGAACCATTAGGGATGTAACAATCTCTGGTTGTGATAGCCTATGTACAGCCCCCTGTCCCCTCCCTGATGGAAGAGAGTTGCTATACATGCACAGGCCATATGGCAGTCAGACCACCCCAAGAGTTGTCTATCTGTCATGGGTTGTGGGAATAAGTAGGGAGGGGAGGGCACCCCACATGGGACATATAAATCCTGTTTTAGACCACCCCCATTGAGTGGTGATTAAGTGGAGTAGAAAACTATTTTGCTTGGTTGTCTTGTAACAGCATTAGGAAAATTATGAGGTCATCAATTTTCTTTCTGTGTTGAATAACAGATATGCTTTCCGAGACAACATGACAGATGTCATTATTCAGCACTTAATCACGGAGCAGAAAGGTATGTTAGTGCAGGCAATTTTACTTTACTATAAGTGAATATGCTTGGATCAGGCTTTTAGCTAGACATTGAAACCTGGCTGTCCAGAAGGCATGGTTTCCCGTAAAATTATAAGAGATTAAGTGAATTTTCCTTGTGTTTCTTTCAAAAATGGGCATCCATAGGAGAGCTGGACACCCTTCTGGATAAAACCTTGGCTTGGATGTCAACCTTTTTTATTTGTTTCACAGTTCGCATCAAATGTCGTGACTTGGTAAAGAAGATTGCAATCTACAGACACAGACTGGCTGTAAGTATTGAAATCATCTGTTCGTCTTGTCTGCTGATCACTTGTTCTTTCAGACTTGTCATGTTGGTCACTTGCTCCTTTAAACATTATTTTGTTCTATTGAAGACGCTCACTCTTATTGCTGTTGTGTTCCACGATTATGTTGTTCACTATCCATTTTTGCTTCTATCAGGTCCAGTTGCCTGACAAGATTGTCATTTATGAACTGAACACAGATGATATTTCAGACATGCATTATAAAGTCAAGGTGCATTTCTGTCTCTTTTTGTAATTAATAAACTACAAAATGATTTTTTCTTTGAGTTTTTTAGTATAGCATAGCATAGTAATATAGTAAAGGGTAAAGAATTTCCCTCATAATTATTTTCATTTTTAAGGACAAGATTGACCGCAAGTTTGAGTGTAATCTTCTTGTCTGCTGTTCCAATCACATCATCCTTTGCCAGGTAAAAATGAAAATATTTCAAAGTTTCTGAGATATTTATTGGTTATTATAATTTTATAACGAATGTTTATTAGAATTAATATGCTTCTAATCTTAGGAAAGAAGACTCCAGTGCCTGGCATTTACAGGGACCAAAGAAAGGCAAGTATCAGATACAGTTGAACTTCCGGTCCATTAAAAGGCCACCATTTAAGTCCCAAAATAGCTGTAGCAAAGAATTGTAAATGAAATCTCTATTAAGCGGTCACCTCCATCAAGCAGCCATGGACACCTTTTGGCTTTCCCGACAAAAGTTACCCCATTGTTGTCACCTCTACTAATACTTTCCACCTATTTCCTGCACAAACAAATATAAGACTTCTTGGTATAAGATTTCAGGGTCCTAAATTTTTCAACTCACTAAATAACAGTGATATACAAAGTGCTGCTACTATCTCTCTTTTTAAGTCCAGGTTGAAAACATTTCTTCTTAGCTGATTCACCACTTGTAGATAATACTCATTTTTTGCTTGCTTTTTATCCTAATTTTATTTCAGTATGATTTTGCCTCTTATTTATTCATTATATTTAGTCTTAGGTTTAAGGGAGGAAGCTCATATAGTAAGCGTCAAGGTTTCAATGAGAGCTTCCTCGCCTCAACTTACAATTTACATCTCTTTAGTCTTTAACTAACGTTTTTGTAATAATTATATTGAATGTCTGTATGTATGTATTTTTTTCTGGCAAATAAATGAACTGAAACTGATCATCAAGCGCTTGATACACTTACTTTTGCTTTATTTTAAAAATAATTGTGATGAAAGATACTTGTGCAGTCCGCAGTAGAAGGTGAGGGCTACTTGTGGAACTTTAGTGCTGTGATTCCAAAATAAAAAAAACCCAATGTTTCTGCTAAAGATTTTGCTATTTTATGACAAACCTCCCTTGAAAGGCCGACCTCCTTTAAATGGCCGCTTGCCGGTACCCCAAGGGTAGCCACTTAATGGAGGTTCAACTGTATTCTATTTTATCAACTTCTCTAATGGTACATATGAATCAGTGGCAGATCAAGGGGAGGGGCCCGGGGGCCCCTTATTTTTAGACAAAGCTGAGGCCCGAAGGGCGGAAAAAAATGTTTTTGAGACCACCCCCCACATATCTCAAGGTCTGGATTCACCACTGCAATTATTTAAGACACATTTACATAGAAAAAAGTGGTTAGGACACCACCACAGCTGTACCCAATTTTGTCTATTTTTGCTTGTTCTTATAATGCTTCAAAAGGTGCTAACGCCCCTTGTTGTATTTTATTTGTGACAGAGAATGGGTAATGGAGTCACTTATACGCTACATCAAAGTGATTGGTGGACCCTCTGGTAGAGAGGGACTTCTTGTTGGTTTGAAAAATGGACAGGTACCTTTTACAGTTACATTATGTGTTGAATATAACTTACAATAAAATTGTCTCTGCTTGAAGAAAATGCTCTGTCTAAAATGCCCAGTATATTGAGCAATAATTATTGACCTATCTGCTGGTAAATAAATCAATGGGTCAAAAGATAAGTGGCAGTCGCTGGTTATTTTTCTTGGTTAGTTTTTATGGAGCATGCAGGGAGAACATGTGAAGTGAAGGGGAGAGGAGTTTTTCCTCTTTTGTGCCTGCACAACCTCGAAATGATTTTCTCTTTTCACCTGAAAAGACCAGTGCCATAAGTAAATAAACTTGAAATGAAAGCTCATGCTGGTTTCAAGAATAAGGATGGCCTATGGACTCCCTGTCTTTTGGAAGAAATTTCAAAAAAGAAAAAAAAAACAGCTTAAAAATTGAAAGTGTTTGCTGTGGGTCAACCCTTGCCAAAAGTTCTGCCAAAGAGGCCAGTTTCATTTGAATATGGTAACATCATAGGATTTCATCCACAGATTCCAAAATTAGAGTGAACAATAATCTTGCTATAACTTGGTGAAGAATTTAAAGGGTTAGAAATCACAAACTTTGTGGGTGTATGGAAAAAGGTTTATGCTTTTAGTGATGAACTTGTTAGGTAAAACAATCTTGCAAAATTTAAGATTACATTAAAAGTTTCTAATCCAGACTCTATTTCAAGAAGCTCCTAACTTTTAATGGTAGGTGTTTATTATTGATGTAGTTTCTTGTTTATGGTTTAATCAGATCATGAAGATATTTATCAATAATCCATTTCCACTGCAAATCCTGAAGCAAGAGACAAGTGTTCGATGTCTTGACTTGAGCAGCAGGTAAGTTACCTTGTCCCTGAAATGTGACTGTGAACTAACTAGCTTTATGTCTGTACAAATTCGTTTTTGAGAGACCAAGCTAAGTGTGAGGTCAAGATAGCTTAGTATTAGCCAAGTTCTTTTTTGCATGTTTATGGACCCAGACAAATTCGAGGTCAAGAAAAACGCAAGAAATAATGAGGCGGGTCAATATCCTGCCATCGTGACCAAACAAGCTTAGTCAGTAAAGGAGTTATTATTAATATGGCCAAAAAGGGAACTATTTCTTTTGGAGATAACCAATGAAAACAAAAGAGTCACTTCATCTTGGCCACTCATGCATTCAGCCATATAATAACATATGTTATGGATCATCCTTTTTCCTCCTGGATTACTGGCAATAAAAGGTTCTTGTAACTTACAGTGCACACTGGCTGAGATGTGTTTAGATTGCCTTAGTATACCCAAGTTTATTTAGTCTGTAGTTGAGCTGTTAAGATGTTTTCAAATTGTTTTGTAGCCGAAGTAAGTTGGCTGTGGTTGATGAGAACAACACCTGTCTGGTTTACAACATCAAGAACAATGAGCTCCTTTTCCAGGTACTGTTTTGTTTTATCATAGCTCACTTACTATCTGTCTTTATTTTATTCAAGCCTTTCAATTGCACAGAGAGCAAAACCAATGCCTGTATGAGAGTCAATAAAGATTTCAAGGACAAACTTTTACTCACTCCAGTTTTGTAAAATAGTCTTTCAGTTCTCATGCACACACAACAGTTAGCAGGGTTTCGTACAGAGTCTTGAATTCTCGGAAAAGTCTTGAAATTTGCCCAGCAATTTTCCAGAAATGGAAAAAGTCTGGAAAGTAGAGGTAAAGTCTTGAAAAAATGGTAAAAGTCTTGATCTTTTTTTAAAGCTACAACAAGTGCTTCACAAGTGATTTTTTTTTCCGTGTTGGTCAAATCTTAGGTCAAATCTTATTCAATCTCGCCTGCACGTCGTGAAAAAAGCTGTTTTCCTGCTTTTTTTTAAGGTCTCTATTGATCACCTATTTGATAACCTTGACTGGAAAAAGAAATTATTGTTTTGGAAAAAAGTCTGGAAAAAGTCTTGAATTTTGGGTCAAAAATCTGTGCGAACCCTGAGTTAGCCATTCCCAACCATATCAAGCCAAGGTGGGCGGGGCAGGTTAGGCAATGGTAGATGGCAACAAAAAAAATGGCCCTGGTTGTTCAAACGTTGTATAACAGTATCCAGCTGGTAAGTATTAGGGAAATTCATTGCCTTATCCCTTGGATAGCATTATCCAGCTTTTGAACAACTGGGGCCTGAAGATTAAATTTGCCTTTGACAGTGAAGACCCCCATACACTCAGCTGTGTGTCAGAAATAAGTTTTCCGCTTCACTCACTCGTCAGTGATATTACAGACAAGTGAGCTTTCTTGCAGGCTGCTTAGCCAGTGGATCAGTCCAAGCATATCTTTTTCCTTGCTTAACAGTTACCAATTATTGTGTGACTTTGTTTTTTAGGAGCCGAATGCTAACAGTGTGGCTTGGAACACACACAATGAAGTAAGTTGGTATCATAAGGTGTTAGTCATAAGAAAACCCAGAACTAAAATGAAGTCTTTTATTGCAGGGCAGAGGAGATGTGATCGCTCACCCCATCCACCCTAGCATTTGGAGGATCGGAGCACCTCTATTTATTTTTCTGTTTGAATCTTTTTCAGGACATGTTGTGTTTTTCTGGTGGTGGGATGCTGAATATCAAAGCCAGTAATTTTCCTGTCCATCAGCAAAAACTACAGGTTTGATTTAAAACCTTTGATACCATGGGAAAATAGGCTGCTGTATATAGGGTTTCTTCCACAGACTCAAAAGTTAGAACCATCTTGTACAGCATAATAAGCAGTACCACAGAAAAGTACTGCTCAGTAGCTTTCATTTGAATGGTCACACTTTAGGATTTCATCCGCAGACTCAAAAGTTAGAACCACCTTGTACAGCATAATAAACAGTACCACAGGAAAGTACTGCTCAGTAGCTTTCATTGAATGGTCACACTTTAGGATTTCATCCACAGACTCAAAAGTTAGAACTAATACTAAATAAAAAGTACCATGTCACGGTACTGCTCAAGAGGTTTCATTCGTTGGAATGGTCACACCATAGGGTTTCATCCACTGACTCAAAAGTTAGAACTACATACTAAATAAATAGTACCATTTGAACGTACTGCTAAAGAGCTTTAATTTGACTCTTAACACTATTGGATTTCATCCACAGACTTGAAAGTTAGAACACCCCTATTAGACTCCATTATTCACACTCTGGAAGTTAAAGGATCAATGAAATATTTGTAATTTTCAATTATAATTTGACATTGTTTTAGAATGAAAACCTTACAAATGCTACTGTTTCTTGTTCTACACATCAGGGTTTTGTGGTTGGCTTTACTGGGTCTAAAATATTCTGCCTTCATGTTTACACCATGTCCGCAGTTGAAGTTCCACAGGTATGATACGAGAGACATCATTTTTTGATTAGGGACCTTGCGATCTGGCAACGGCGACACCAATGAAAACGTCGCTGAAAAATTGGGTCTTGTAAAACTCTTTCGCCCTTGTACCAAGTCACACCGAAATTTTTAGGGAATTATTATAACTCCAAAAATGGAGTAAAAATTTTTAATACAGGATAACCCCTTTTTGGGGGTTACTTTAACTCCTAATTTAACTCAGAATTTTGGGTCATTTTTACTCCTGAAAAAGAGTTCTTTTTACTCGCAGTCTGGAGTTAAAATAACTCCGAAATGGGGTTATTTTTACTCCTTACATGAGTTGTCTTTACTTTTTTGGAGTTAATTTAACTCTGAAAGTGGAGTAAAAATTTTAGGTACAGGATAACTCCTTTTTGGGGATTATTTTAACTCCTCAATATCTGGGGTCACTTTTACTCCTGAGAAAGAGTTCTTTAAACTCCTTTTTGGAGTCAAAATAACTCCACTGTAAGGAGTTAAATTAGCCCCACTAGAGGAGTTATTATAACTCCTTGAAAATTACTGTGCACCCATTTACTTGAAAGTAGGAAAGTTACGTTGGAGCTGAAGAGAGGGAACTGCATCCGAGTTCAGAGAGAGATGGTCGTATTTATCGCCTTGCCGTTCCCGTTCTCAAGTCACTCAAAATTTAGTCATTTCATGTCGTAGTTGTGCAGTGACAGCAAAGAAATGTGCAAAAAATCGTGATGCACGTCCAGAGTTGTTGTTTTGCTCATAACACACACTGGGTTTTCGACGTTCCCGTTGCATTTGCTGTCGTAGTTTCGGAAGGTCCTTGTTTGGGACTTTAGATGCCACGACGGCGCTGACAACAAGAACGCCAAAAAAGCAATAGGTTGAATAGGCAAAACAACAACGCTGCAAGTTCATCACGCTTTTTTTGTACCTTTCTTTGCCGTCACTGCACGACTACGACGTAAACAAGCGACGGCTACCTTTTTTTTCTCTTTCTGAACTTGAATATGATTCTTAGGAATTCGGCTCAAAAAGAGTTCGCTTGCATTTGACAAAGTAAATGAGTTGGAGTAATCGCGATAGAGATTGAAAGAACGCAAATTCACTTTTTAGGCGACGTTTTCGTGGCCGTCACCATCGTGGTATCTTAAATTCCCTAATTTTTTTATTTAGATTCTAAAATGAGGATGACTTTGAGAGCAAGACTCTCGGTACTATAAACAAGAACAAGTGTAACCGCGTGAACCCGCGTCATATTGGCGGGAAAATACAATACGAGTTTTTAGTGAAAATTCCGTAGCGGCAAAAACAAGTTAACAAATGTTAGAAGTTTTATCGTTTTGTGTCGGAATACACACAAAAAAAATCAAATTTTGTTCTCATAATTTAAAGTCTCTTCTAACACTTTCAGTCGTTGATTAAATAAGTATATTTCATAATAAATAGTAGATCTTTTGTATTTTACTCAAAATTTCAACGACTTTTTAGAAGTATCGCGGGAGAGTGCTTAACCTTCTTCAATAAAAATAACCGCGTCAACTTTTCTTTAGTTACTAAAATTCATCAAAATTAACAGTTTCTTATCTAATGTTTCAGTCCGCCCCTATGTATCAGTACTTGGAGAAGAAACTCTACAGGTAATGAAGATATAAAAAAGCGCGGATGATGCTGTTGTTTTCGATACTTGCTAAGCATTTTGGCTTCGTAAAGCTTGCTAATATTTGAGACATTTGTCTTCTACCATTTTGACTTGGGAAAAAAAAAGAAAATTCTAGGATAATATTTAGAAGCCGTAACCCACTTTTTGGTTGGCAAGTTACCAGAGTCCAGAAGGGCAAGTTACCACTTTTGCTTAGTTAGCTCGGTTGGATGAGCTGTGATTTGCGGAAATGGAGGTCAAGAGTTCAAAACCTTGCCAAACTGGCAACAAGGGTCTTTAAAAAGACAGCTAAGATCAGGCTAGCGCTGTGATCCCACTTAGTATCCGCCATTGCTCTTGTGCTCATCCAAGCCACGCGAAGTCCCAGCTGTTGCAAGACAAAGGCAGTACCTTCATTTCTCAGTTATTTTAAGTTCCTGAGTATTGGTTTAGCTCCGAGGATATAACCCAGGACATCGCGCTCCGCAGCAAATGCTCTACCAACCGAGCTAGTACTGTCACGGTTCATAATAGAGGTTCGCCACTGTATCTGTGGAAATTTACTTTTCCAGGGATGCCTACAAAGTTGCTTGTCTTGGTGTAACTGAAGGAGACTGGAGAGCACTCGCCATGGACGCCCTTGAGGTGATTTGTTTTTCATGGACACCATTCATCTGAACTTTATAGGAAGTAGCATTAGATCACTGTATTTCAACGCAGTTACCCCCGACTAACTTCAAACTGTGATCACTATAGGTCAGCTATGCATTCAAACAGCCATTACTGGTTGTCTCCTGCCATTTAAGGTTTTAACTTTTTTATTACTTTTGAAAGTTACTGTACTGTCAAGAGTGCAAAAGTCAAATTAAGGGAAAAACATAAAAACAGCCTTCATTTTAGAGGATGCCAAAAAACAATTTGTTTACTTCTATTTCCAAGGCAGATTCGGACTGAGATTTGTTGGGGTTTTTATTATTATTTATCGGCAATGATCCACGTTTCTCCTTCACAGGGCTTGGACTTTGAGACAGCTAAAAAGGTCAGGTTTGCATTGTAGACCTTGAATATTCTTAATATTTTAAAAATAATTATCATTTTTACCAAGAGGTGTTTGTAATTTTCCTTGTATATGGTAGGATTCTAAGGGGCGACTTTCACTCGTGTTCCCTCTCATGGCTCTACATTTGTTTACATGATGCCACCACAAATTTCATGCTGGGGCGAGTCACCCCGGTTCTTGTATCGGGGCGAGAATTTCACTCAGGTACGAAATCCCGCAACGGTATCATGTAAACACGAAACGACCACCCGTTTCCGTGTGAAATCGGTCTGCCGGTAGACTGGAACGGGTAGCGCATGCGTAATGTTCGCGATTTTGAATCACACGTGCATTTTATCAACGTGAAGTGTACCTTCAAATAACGAGATGTGAAATAACCCAGTCATCATGTAAACGCGATACGAAATCAAAAAGTCATGTCGGTATGAAACTCGCGCCGGTGCGAGTTTTCTCATTTAAACACCCCCTAAACCTACTAGCTGGGTAGTTGTTTTGTTAGGTTCGCGAACTCTTGGCAGGGTTACCGCAACAGTGTGGGGCCCTAATTAATGCGGACCTTACAGTCCCTCCACCACACCAGGGAATACTGCTTATGTTGTTGTAAATTGTAGCCTGTAAAGAGACCTGCCGTTTTAGGTTGTTAAGTTAGACATGTGAATAAAGTTTGCTTGTTTACTATTTTTAGGCATTCATCAGAGTTCGGGACTTAAGATATCTGGAGCTTATTCACAACATCGAGGTTAGTTTTAGTGACACTAAAAGTTTTGTTTTGTTTTTTGACTCGTAATTTTTGACTAAACACAAGGTGCAAGATTTTAGAATTCATATTTTGTGGTTGACTTCCCGTGAAAGCTCAGCAAAACTGGCTTATGTCTTTCTCTGTGCGGATCTGTTTTGTGTAACAGGAACGTAAAAAGAAAGGAGAAACAGATGAGCAGGCGTTTTTAGCAGATGTGTACGCATATCAGGTTTGTAACGTTTCTGTTTCTAGTACTCAGTGCTATGCCAGCTAGGAATCCATTACAGGATCGCCCCCGTGTTAGGAAATACAAGACTTTCTTGGATTCAACGCCGTGGATTCCGGTCTTTGTCAATGGACCTTGGATTTCGGGTTCCAATCGTTTGTGGGATTCCGGATTCTTTAAGCGATATTCTGGATTCCAAAACACAGGATTACTGATTTCAGAAGCAAAATTTTCCCGGATTCCTGATTCCACAGACAAAAATTTCTCAGATTTCAAATCGGAATCCGGATTCCCTCACATGGAGCGAACAGGAGCTATGTCACGATTTTTCGTTACTTTAATAAAAGCACAAAAAAGCACTTTGCAATCAAAGAAAACCCTGGAATAATGGTTTAATTTTATTTAAAATTAATCTTTTACTTAATCTCAACTGTAAGTGAATGTCTTTAGCTTTTGATGGCCAGGATGAAAACGGATTGCAGCTTGAAAAAGATGGGACAACTATGTTTCAAGTTAATCTCTTGTGTTGGCAAAAATGACCAAAAATCGATCATGCTTTGCTTTCCTTTTGATAGCATCATTTGATGTCTTTTTTTTTAGTGTGTCAAAAATTGAGAAAAGATGACTTCGAATACTTCGTTATAACCTCAGCGCAACTTGGACCAAAAACATTTGAAACTTGCCACCCTTCAAGCTGTTGGCAAAGTCGCTAGTCTTATTTTGGGATTCAATTTATCTTAATTGATCTTACAAACCAGGGCATAAAAATCAGTAGCAGCATTTTTTGCATACCATTGACAATCTGATGTAATGTGAGGAGAAAGTGAAGTATGAGAGGTTAGAACCTGGAATTTTATATTGATACGGACGTTTTCTTTTTATGAATTTTCTAATTAAAACCAAGCATTTTTGTAACGGAAGGAATTATAAATAGTGTTTTGACCAATTTTTTTTTAAGTGAATTAATTGTAAATAGGATTTTAATAGTTAGCATTGTTATCAATAAAATGTGTTGGATTTTATTTTAAGTACGAGAGGTAACTAGTTCTTTTAACAATTTTTGTTTCAGGGTAAATTTCACGAAGCTGGCAAGCTATACAAGAAAACTGGAAACGATGAAAAGGTTTGTTGGTTGTATTCCGTACACTTAAAAATCATTTACAGTTTCCTTCATGTGTCTTGTATTTATCTTGTTTTACTTTTTCTAGGCGATGGAAATGTTTACCGATCTCAGGCAGTTTGAGTATGCCAAGGTAGATAACGCAAATTTTCTCAGTTTTCACTTTATTCTCGTTATAATTCATTTGTTGACGTTGTTTGCGATTTATATATTTTATTTAGACTTCTTTATGGATTAACCTAGGAAAGAGATCAATACAAAATGTAACTTAACAACAACATAAGCGACCAGCAAAAGTACCATGAATAATTTGGGTTTAAACATCTTTCCCATAGGTGGTTATTTTTTTGTCTTACTGAAACCAGAGAACTCTTTTGCCCTAAACAACTTTAACTTGACTTTCTGCGCTGCAATTTTTGTTGCTATTTTCTCAAACTAGGACTTTATCGGAACCAGTGATCAAAAGAATGTCAAGCAGCTTATCAAGAAACAGGCTGAGTGGTGTGAAACGACAAACGACCCCAAGGCAGCGGTGTAAGTATTGATTATCACTGGAGATCTCGTCACAGTAGTTGCAGTCAGTTCACCAAACCAGTGACAGCTCCAAATAATAACACTGGTGCGTAGCACGGGGATACGCCAAGTCACTTCTGGTTTTGGTTCATTTCGTGTTGGTCATCCTGCCAATCACAGCGCACCTAATTTATTTTGTGAACCAATCAGAATTGAAGAAAAGTACATTCATGCAGCCGGCTCCAGGCGCGGGAAATGAGTGCGAGAAGGTCGCCATTGGTTTGCTCTGACCAATCAGCAAACAGGTGGTCCATTCCGTGAACCAGTCAGAACACGATGCAAAGACATTAAGCTGGTTCCAAGCGCGGGAAAATGCCGGCGAGTTGTGATTGGTTGAAAAAGTCTTTGTGACGCGAATTTTTTTTTAAGCCGATCATAACGCGAATCAATGTAAAACAAAAGCATGAGGACTAGGGCGACTGAAAAAAATGAGGCGGATGAACCTTATTCCAAGTTATGTTCCTGTTTGTTATTCCTGACTTTCTTTGTCTGTTTTCCTTTCCAGGGATATGTTTCTTGCTGCTGGAGAAAATCTTAAAGCGATTGATATTATTGGACAGAATGGCTGGGTAGAAAAGTAAGCTCATTCTCTTTTTTATCCAAGCGCATACAAGACTTAAAAAACAAAATCAATACATGTTGAATTGTAGTAACTAAACGTGTTTTTTGTGCCGCCTAGGTTGCTAGAAGTTGGCCGCAACCTCAACAAAGCAGACACTGAAGGTCTGAAGCAATGTGCGTTCTATTTGAAGCAGCTTGATCAGGTACAATTTTAGGAATATTCTTTTGTTTTTTTTCGTAACAAAAGCCAAGCGCATGTGAAAATCGCATCACCTCTTCAAGTTGAGGTCATGTTCACCCACTATACCGGTATATGACGCACCTATTCAATACGTGACACTCCGCTTTAGAGAACGGCGCGCCGCAGATTCGCTCCGTTACAGAAAGCGCGCCGAAATCACCGTTATGTGTGAACAGATTTCTATCTGGTATGGTTTTCTTGTCGGCGCAAAAGATGTCCGGTAGAGTGTAAACAAAAACCGAGTCAACCTCAAGTTATTTTCTGAGTATTGTTTCTCATTAACAATCACCGTATTCCACGAGAAAGCATTGCATAACTAATTTATCCCATCCACATTTGACGACACAAAATGTACCTTGACATTACAGGTACTAAATGTCCAAATAATTGTTGTAGACAAAATTGCTTCTGGTTAATTTTTGTAGAATGAAAAGTTTTTTTTCCTTTGCTATCTGCTCTGTTTTCGGCGGGGAAATGTGGAGGCAACGGGTTTGTCGCTTTTTGATTGGCTGTATAGTTTATTGCATGGGATAAAAGACAATATTTTGGATGGGTAGGTGATCCCGGCCACAAGCTGATATATAGATCATGAATATGACCAGATTCTTGCAGTTGCTTGTTTCTTTAGTCTTGAAATACTTGTTTCCGGTTTTGAGAACAGCATGGTTATGCCACTGAGATGTACATCAAGATTGGTGACGTCAAAGCCTTGCTTGATCTGCATGTGGAAACAAAGCACTGGGACGAGGTATGACGTCATCTAGCTAAGACATCTACGTGATATTACAGACATTCGAGTGATACAGAGACCAAGGATGTTAAGCACTTCATGACTGATCTCGAGGCAGTTAATTGCGTTTGAGTCTAAATTTGAAAGAAATTGAGTAGTTTCTTGAGGGACCAGTCATTGAGGCATTTGATTCATATCCCACGAAGAAAAATTCCAACGGGTACAAATCTCAGGGAGCGGTCAACAGTCGCGGGTAACGTTGCACTGTTACCCTGTGACGTCATAGATTTTGCATTGTTGTCCAGTCAGAGACTTTTGGCACAAAGGCTTTAGCAGTTTTATTGTTGGATGTCATGTGACCTCAAAGTAACTAATGAGAATGTACTCTGTTAGGGAAAAATGTCCAGCTATATAACAAATGCTTAGTCGTCGATGTTGGAATCTAACAAGTGCAAACCTTAAAGTTCCTCAGCGCCCGTTTCTCTTCTTCTGCTTATTGACTTTCTTGTCTATTTTCAGGCTTTTGAACTCGCTGAAAAACATCCAGAATTTAAGGTAGGATACTTTGACTTGAAGGTTGTTTGAAGGGAATCTATTTGTCAATAGTGAAAGAGAGTCAGTCCCCGATCGATGATTTTTCGTTTGTTTTTGTTCAGGATGAAGTTTTCGTGCCGTATGCTAACTGGTTGGCCGAAAACGACAGATTTGACGAAGCACAGGAAGGTAAAAGAGTTTGTGATAAATCAGTAGCCAAGATAATCCAGTTATTGGCCGTTCTGAGAAAGGGCCGGTGTTGTCGTGATTTGTATTATGGGATTGATTTTGGGCACGCACCTTGATTCAGTTTCCTGCGCAGCGTCATAATAGCTAATAAAATATTCGCTGGCGTCCTCATAACAATCCCACAGTGGCTGTGCATTTCCACAAACGATCAACCCAGTCTCGAAGGTAGCTGATGAACAGATTGGCGGCCAACATTGTCTTCAGTTTAGTTGAGTAGAAGTCTAGTTTACTCGGTAAAGACACCGGGATAAACTCTAACTGTCTTCAAACGTCGCAATCTTCGTAATGTTTAATTTTGAGCCCTTCATATGCGATGTTTTTTGAAATGTCAGCCATATCAAAAGACGGAAAATTGGCTGGGTGGCAAAAAAACGCCAATGAATCATTTATTCTTTGTAATATACCGAGTTTTGAAAACAGTGTTGCTCAAAGAGTCCCATGGTACATCGGTTTCAACTTTAGAGCTAATTGTTTGTGCTGTGCCCTTCCAATATTGGGAGTTATGTCTACAATCGGCGATAAAATGTGTTGAGACACTTCGCCGTAAAAAGGAGGAAATATAGCTTTTCCTCCCCCACCCCCTCCATGCAATGTTGTGCCGATGTTCAAGCTACCTACAGAAAACAACAAACACCCCAGCTTTGAATGGAGGGGACAGGGGAGGGGTGCGGATTCTTTTTTTCTCTGAAGTTACCCTATTTGAGTACAATGTCTCAACAATTTTGTCGTCGATTGTAGGGGCGCTTGCTGACAATGAAATAGGTTTTTTCAAAGAGTCTTTTTTGAAAAACCAATGCCTTCCTTATACTATTATTTTAGGATTTGACTGACCTGGCTGGATAGGTTTGATTAAAAGTGAAATTCTCGTTACGACGAGAATGGTCTGGACGGTCAGTTCTGGCAAATGGAAAGCGCTCTTAGACCAAGACGTGTTTGATTAATATGATTAAAGTGGTTTCTATTCCCTGAATGACTTTTATGCTAAAACACAACGCTTTTAGCTCAGCTTAGCTCAGCTTACTTTGTCTATTTTTTTTCTCTTTAGCTTTCCACAAAGCGGGACGAAGAGACCAAGCTGTGAAAGTTCTCGAACAACTCTGTCATAACGCCGTGGTGGAGCACAGGTCACTGACATTCATTAACTACTTCTAAAAGCTTGAATATAATAATACTCGTACAATTACAGACCCTACTGAACTCTACTCAGCGCTTTTACTATGGTATATAACTAACGTGTTGACAAATGTTTATTTGCAGGTTCCATGATGCGGGGTATTATTTTTGGAAGCTGTCTGTACAGTGTTTGGACCTGGTCAGCGGTGCAGGTAGCTTGGTTACTTCAATAGACCATTTGCATGTTTACGTCATTCTACCACCAAATAGAATCCTTCAAAGTTTCGCTGTCATGTGTAAATTAGGGCTTTCTCACATGGATTATCTGATTTAGATATGAAAGAAAAACGAAGGGGATTCTGGTAGTACATGTAGTAGTAAACTGACTTAATGGGGTTGTTCCACTTGATCATCGTTGGCTTTCGGTTGTGTTGCGTATGGTCGTTCATGGCGTGTGTACACAATTCATGGTGTAGAGTAAGTCATTGCAGTTTTCTATCAATCAAAACCACAGGGAAGTGAGCTGAAGGCGTTTTATTTGACTAGTCCCACAAAGGGATGTTATCCACGGAATCAAAATCTAGAACGACCCTTTTCACAGTAGCAAACAGCACCACAAGGAAGTACTCATTTGTAGCTTTTATTTAAACGTTTTACTGGTTAACTCTTTTTTTTCCTGTTAATGTTTCTTATAGACAATCCTCAGGGCGAACCCGATTATGAAATGCTGGACAAGTTCCATGAATACCAGGAAAAAGCAGAAGTTTATCATCTTTATCATTCCATTCAGAGATACACGGTATAACTAATTTTTCCCCTCTGCTTTCACCATTATCCAGCTTTCATTTGTTTGGTTTCCACCCTCGTCAATTGAGTTATCTATTTATCAAGCCAGGCTTCACAAACGCGAAATGTAGTCTTCTTACACCATGCGAAAATGGAGATTCCTTGCTCGCTAAAACGATAATTCAAAGGAACGGTCATTCAGTAGAATTAGAATAGCTTAGGAAGGAATAGCAAGAGTGTCATATGTATTGTTCTTCGTAAGAAAATGCTTTTGTGAGCCGCTACACGCGGAAAATACATACAACATTAAAAACCCAGAACACAGGGTTCTCAGGAGTTAAGTTAACTTAAACGGAGGATGGTAACCCTGTGCCTATCACTGTGATTATCTTGGTAATCCTGTGCCTACCCCAGTAACCTTAGACCGTGATTATCTTTACAGGACGAGCCATTCACGTCTCATATGCCGGAGACACTTTTTAACATTGCTCGTTACCTGTTGCATGTGTTGGTGAAAGACATCCCATCTGGAGTTTCGCGAGTGTATCCTTTATGCATCATACTCATTACTTTGTCCAGTCACAAAGGCGCGAGGCAATTAGAGAAGCCGCCAGTCTTAATCTCCATGTTGCTTTCACACTTAGAGTGCATGTAACGCAATCTGGTCACGCGCGTTTTGACCTTCTGTCACAAAGAACAGCGTGGTAGGAAGGCCTGGGGACTCTCATCATCTCTCATCTCGCCTTGGGGGGTAAATTGCAGATTTTGGTCTCACTTAGAGTGTTTGAGATGGAAAGTTACCATGTTTGCCCATTCAGGTATCGCTTAGTACTAGCTGTGCATAAAGAAATTGACAAAAAATGCCCTAACACTGACCATACAGAAATCTCCCGTACGGGTCAGTTTAAACTTGAGCCACACCTACATTGGTCTCCCTTAGGGATTTAATTGGAATTTTCCGACGAGCATCCCCGTCACTTTTATATGAGAGCTCCCCCCCGGGGCTTTTGCATCGATCTCGCTCGCACTCACTAACCTTTGGCCATTACTACTTAAAATACCTTAACTTTTATTAGTTCGACGTTGTTTGCACTTGCCAAACAAAGCAAGAATCTTGGAGCGTATAAAATGGCGCGCACAGCTTACGACAAACTACAGGTATGTGAATCCTCTCACGCAAAAAGAGCCAAACATCAGCAAAAAGCACAAATTCATTTTCGTGAGGTAGTGAAAAAAATAGCACTTTGTGAAAGTACAAAGCCAAGTGATTTTACTTTTTTTTCTCGTTTTATCTTTGCAGTCACTGAAGATCCCTCAACGTTTTCAAGAACCCATTGACCTAGGAAGTGTCACCATTCGTTCAAAACCCTTCCATGACAACGAGGTGTGTTTAAAAAAAATCGGAAAATGTAAATGGCATTCCGTATCTTTGAGAAAGAAGATCAGTTAGGATTCTGAGAAACTACCCAGCCACCCCTTCCTTAAGCCAACATTTCACCCTTTAGAGAAGCTTGTATTAAGATTGTTTTAGGGGAGGGGTAGGTGGGTTGTTTCCTAGGATCTGATGCTGATCGGAAAGAACAATATCACAAGGGATTTTCTGGCGTTCCGAAAACAAAGTTAGCGTCTGCAGCATTTCTTCTTAAACGGTCCTGAGGATTTCTTTGTTAGGCTGTTCCAGGGGTTCCATAGACTGTAGTGGAGAGCGGCACGAAATGGAGTGTAGAGGAACCTTCCCCTCATTTATCGTGCGCCGTCCCCACTAAACTGAACCTCTGAAACAGGCTACTTTCTTAAGGAGACACCATTTGGAGGTTGCGTTTGAAACTGTCTCAGTGTCGTGTAAAATTACGCCTTACCTCATTTTTAGGGGTGGGGGGATGAAGAAATTTTGACCAAGTTTCCTGCGCGGCTTGATAAAAGTCAATGAAAGAAGTCATAGTGTTCCTTAAACTTTCTCTTCTTCTTCAGATTTAGTAAGGGGAGTGTACGCGCACGCGAGCTTCGAGCGTTGAAACCGCGGTTCGCGAGAAACGAGGACGGCACCCTCTCCTGCCATAGTAGTTTCTTCTCTCGGACTAAGAAAAAGGAGACTGCTCGTAGTCTATCCCATAGTGCAATTCGACCCAACACAGACCCAGTCTGGCGATCGATCTCCAAATGGTTGGATGAATGGTGGTAAGGGTTTTAAAGTGTTGGCTCTCGTAGTAAAAAGTGTTGTTTGTGTTAGGATCTGCTTCCTCTGTGTTATCGATGTTCCACGACGAACCCTCTTTTGAACAACAAAGGGAATCAATGCATCAACTGCAGGCAGCCGTTTGTCTACTCCTTCTCTTCCTTTGGTAGGTTTTCTATTATACCTTGTAAGAGGGCTTTCATTTATTATGATCGAAGAAGAGCTCAGCAAAATTGGCACCGCCTCCTTTCTCACCTCTCCCCTTTCTAGTGAACAAAAACAATTACCCCCCTACCCCTCCCCCCTTACTCCTTCCCCCTTACTCATACTTAATCCCACTCTACAGGGCTTTCAAAAGCATTAATAACCCCCGTCCCCTAGAAGGCTACCCAAAATAACCATCGTAATAGCGAAGATCATCATTAACTCCTTCTAGCTCACTTGTTAATTGCCCAACAATTATTGTGGGGTGTTTGGGTTCAAACCCGTAAGCCTCGCATGCAGAAGTTGTTTAATTTTCTCAAGAACGCGCGACGAAGCCCCAAGAATGTCTGCGTGGGAGGTTAGAAACCTGTCGGTGATTCAGATGGCTTCTTTGCCTTTCCCTCTCTGTAAGTCTCATTTAAACAAACCGCGATTCACCCAATTATGGTTTCTTGACTGTTTCTTTCTTCTCGAAACTCTTTTCTTTTTCATTATCAGAGGTCCTTCCGTTGGTCGAGTTTGTCTTGGAAGATGGCATCAGGTAAAAATATAGATTATTCCTAATTTCTTTCCGTTATGATGAGGCTATTCTTTAAGCCAATTTTCCCTTTAACTCATTTTCATCATTGCCTTTCTTTTCAGTGACGAGGAAGCTTTAAAACTGATTGCAATAGACTCTTTAAGAAGTCAAAAGAAGAAGCGAGGTTCAAACTGGGAGGAAAGAGATATGGGAAGTATCCTTTTAAAAGGAAGAATGGAATAAAAAAGAAAATAGGTCAAGATATTATATTATGCGGCATTCTTTTTACCCCTTAAGTCCCCCGGCTACATCCATAGGCAAATTATCTAGGAGCGTATAAGATGGCGCGCACAGCTTACGACAAACTACAGGTATGAGAACTTTCTCTCTCAAAATGAGCCAAAATTCAGCAAAAAGCACAAAGTCATTTTCGTGAGGTAGTGAAATCAATAGCACTTTGTGAAAGTACAAAGGCAGGTGACTTTTAAATTATCTTGGCGATCTCTTTAAATTTCCTTTCAGAATTTGATAAAAGATCAAAGCATTTTCCCTTTGGTTATTAATTCTTATAACCTTTTCTTGATTACGTATACGTGTAGATATTGTTACGAGAAAGTTGATGTTGATCCTTCTTTAAGTCCCAATAGTGTCCAAGATCAATCTTCTCCTTACAATTATCCATACACTGTAAAGAGAAAAGTTATGAGAATTAATAAAATGATCACCCAAGAGAATACTTTGATCTTTGAACAAATTCTCTCAACTAATTCGTTAAGGAAATGTATGGAGATCAGTTTAGAGAATTTGTATGTGGATACTGGGGCTCAAACGGTTAACGGACACCTCGATGTGCTCCTTACCTTTCTTTGGCTCTCAGTCTACACCAAATTCAGCTTACTTTGAGGGAAAATGGTAACTAACCACTTCCTTCACCGGCGAAAAATGTCTACGCATGCTCTGCAAAAAAAATGGCACGTGATCGATTTCGGGCAATGTCATTGGCTCCGAGGCAAAAATGCCCGCGAAATGTTGTTGAGATGAAAGAAGCGATGGTACCTTTTTTTGGCAGTGACAACGTTGCAATTTCTTGCCACTGTAAGAGGTCACAAATTATTTTGATCGAAGTTTTGACGGAGATGTGTTCTCTAGAGAATATAGCGTCCTGGAACTGGCGAAAAATCGCAGTGGCAGGGTCTGATTCAGTTTTGTTGACGTTGAGATCGCTGGTTTGCATATGGAAGACAGGCCGAAAAGGTGGGTAATTTTTACTCTCTTTGTTTACTGCATGTTCCGTGCCACTCGGTACAAAAGAAAATTTATTATAGAGCAGTGGAAGAAAAATTATTGGGCTTTGTTTTGGTATATAAATAAGCTTGTACCAAGTGGCACGGAAGCGACAGTTTTGTTAAATGTGTATCCCGTTTTTGTGTCAAAATTCGACTTTAACATTCGACAACATTCGACTGTTGATCGAAGAGCGTATTAAAACGCTACCCAAAATGTTTTTGTTGTTTAGTTCGAGTTTCCTATGTATCAAATGCTACAGACCACAAAAGTGAAATATGGAAAACTGTTAAGCTTACCTCGTCTTACTATCTGTATTCTCCATCACAATCCTCCGTCTTGGATAGCCTTAGCACAATCAAACACTCCAACTTCCAAATTGTACTTGCGAATCAAGAAGCTTTTTGTCTCATATTCGATCTGCTCAACTGTGTCCAAAAAGGGGGGTAGACTTTCATGTACCGGACTAAGATGGCGGAGGACAAAAGAACCTTTGTTATTCTGATTAGGATTAGGAAACAGGGTTTTGTTATGTTCCCTTTGTTCTTTTGTTTTATGGACATTAATTATTTCAGATCCGGTATATGAAACACCTCAGAACGATCGATTACTGAAGGCCGATGGGTCGATAAATATACATAACAACCCTTAGATGTCTTTTGGTGCCAACGGAAAGCAAAAATATACCGACTCCATGCTCCCAGAACCTACAGAAGCTGGCAAATTTGACGCAGTTGCAATCACTTTCAAAATGGATGAAATGGACGCCAAAAAGAATGAACACAATGAGCATGAGCAAAAGAAAAGTCGGCTGACCAGCACTCCGCTTTTTTCTAGGCCCCAACCTCTCTTGTTTTCTCCGTCTAAGGTCATTTTTGAGCTATTTTGAAAAAATAGCTCATATGTCAGTGGTGTAAGCGTATGTATCTTTGTGGCTTTGTATGTTGGGATGTTTGTTGCAAGAGCCAATAAGGTTGAAGGTACTATGAGTTGATGCTTAGGAGCCAATGAGATCTTGGTATCTATTTAAACATGGCATTGGTAAAGGTCGAACAAGGGCACTTTGAGACCGCCATCTTGATCCTTCACAATTTTTTCGTCTTTTATTATGGGTACAGGTGTTTGAAAGCATTGCATAAAATATCTTCATGATTCAAACGCTGTGAACAGTGATGCAGCTGTTTGAGGGTTCATATTTAAGTGTGGTTGCTGCTTCGGGGCATTTCTGACCTAATTCGGCTATCGGTAAAACGCACGTCAGTATGAGTTCTGTTTCACCTGCTACAACTGGGTAGAGTATAAAAGATCATATAGTTTCAAATCTCTTCCAGTGAAGCAATAATTGATATTTAGATATAGACTTTAATTCGAAAGTATGCACCCTATAAAATGTGGTTTTAGAAGTTTAAAAGGCAGCTTATTTTTTTGAAAGCTGTATCGAGTATTGTTAATCCCGTAAACAAGCTTTGAAAATATTATTCTCTCGCTTACAAAGTTCAACCGACCTTTTTCGTTCTATTTAGTAAAGATGCGCAACTTAAGTAGAAACAGTAGCGTTAGGGAATAAAATTGGAAGAAGCTAGTTGACACAATAATTAGATACTGTTATATTGAGTGGAGTAACATGATATAAGTAGAAATATATTTCGGCAGTTTGATAATTTTCTTGGAAGTTAATAATAAAGTTAGTAATAGGGCCGAGGTGATTTCTTAAAATCGTTTGAGAAAATTTTGTAGTAAAACAATTTGCCTCTTTTTTTACGTACGAATTGTGAAAGGGCCGAAGACCAACATATTCACATGCAAATTGTGTGCATGAGTTATTTTTATAATTCTGTTTACTAGATTACTGTGTGATAACTCGAATTCCCTCACGTACGAACCACGAAAGGGGGCAAAGTCCAACACTTTCACGTGCCAGCTGTGTGACTGTACATCTCATGCAGATTGGCTTTTCACAATAATAATAGTAACTCGGACTTATGAAGACCTGTTTCGTTTAGTAACCAATGCCTTAAAAAAGGCTCTTGTCTTTTAAGAAGCAATGGCTTTTATTTGTCGGAGTTAAAGACTGTTTCACAAATGTTAATAAATGTTAGGTTATCAGCCTTGACGTTGCATGAAACATAATTTAATTGCAGATGTTATAATGAAGCCGAGGTGATTTCTTAAAATCGTTTGAGAAAATTTTGTAGTAAAACAATTTGCCTCTTTTTACGTACGAATTGTAAAAGGGCGAAAGATCAACATCTTCACGTGCAAATTGTGTGCGTGAGTTATTTTTATAATTCTGTTCACTAGTTTACTGTGTGACAACTCGAATTCCCTCACGTACGAACGACGAAAGGGGGCAAAGCCCAACACTTTCACGTGCCAGCTGTGTGACTGTACATCTCATGCAGATTGGCTTTTCACAATGATAAATAGTAACTTGGAGTGGCGCAATGTTTAGTTCATCACCACGATGGCCATTGTCGAGACTACAACCGAGTACCTTGCTGTTCCGGTGGACTGTCCCATGTACAGGCGGACCATGTCGCAATTCACCCGAGATTTTAATCTTACCCACGCGTTAGTCTACTTGACAGATATAATATTCGAAGACAGCGACCAATACGAGATTGTAAAGGAAGGTTTTAGCAACTGGCATGGCTTAACCTACTTGTACAGATTCCACGTCGATAGGGTAGTAGGCTACTCAGTTTTAACTGATTCATTGACAACGGACATAGGAATTTTCTATTCCTATAGTCCGCGAAATAACGATCAGTTTGACATTGTGACTGCCTTTCCTTATTAAAGGAACGACAACACAAACGGCTCTTTTAGGAGCCACCAAGTCTGATTGAAGTTATGCTTGCAGAAGACTGTGGAACAGTTCCGCTTCACATAACATGCAGTAGTTCTGACCTTTACTGACAAACAAATAGCTAGGGTGATTTATGTTGAAAGAATATGGTTGATTCTACAAAGTTGGAAGCTCGAGGCAGGGTGCCTTTTTCCCTTTTTATATTTCAATACATGTATATGATTGTATACATTTTTTTCTCTCTCTCTCCCCGTTAGGTTCAGTTTACTGTTTTTCGAATTTAGGTTATCTGTAGCCTATATAGAAGGGGAGCTCAAATTATTGCGTAATTAAAAAAATTCCACTGTGTGAACAAATATCTCATGGAACACTGTCTATTTCATCATTATTGTTCTTTTTAGGAAGAAAGTCTACAAAGCAAGAAAACAATTAGCTGCCATTTACTCACGCCGAGACTACAAGAGTTGTTACATTCAGGGAAGGCGCACCAAAACACATCCAACTACAAATGGTGTTGGGCAAAAGGCGCAGTAATCTTCCTACGCAAAACGGATTCTTCAATGGCGATTCGTCTGAGGTCGATTGACGACTTAACTAAGTTAAGACTGCGTGAACGCCCTGAAGCTCGATCGGAGGATCCTTGCAGCTAAGGTAAAACTACTATTATGTTTCATCACTGATATTATTATGAAAGGCAGGAACAAAACTACAATGAAATCTATTAGATCTACATTGAAGGTTTTACCGTATTATAGTTGTTCTGGAAATTTGGCAGAAATTCATGGCCAGTTTAATAATTCAGTGTCGACCACATGTAAAACTAAAAAGGAATTAGACAAGCTTACTAGCCTATATGACTTAGATTTGTTTTCTTTAAATACAACCTTAGATCATAATTTGAACCCCGCTAATTACTCCCCTAACAGAATAACTAGTCGTTATTTCTCTCCCCATAGTTTTAAGGAAATGAAAACGAAGTTGTCGAAAGATGAGACTATCTCTAGCTTTTTTGTTTTTCATAACAACGTAGTCAGCCATAATCGTAACTTGGAAAATCTTCAAACGCAACTTCTGCATGAAGTAGATTTTCATTTTAATGTCATCGGAGTTACTGAAACAAAAATCACCAATGCTAATTTACAAATGTGCACAGCACATATACCTGGCTACGTATTTGAATATGTTCCAACACCTCTGGCGTCTGGGGGTGTGGGAATGTTCATTGATGAATCGCTTGATTATCGTATTTTAGAAAAGACCTCTAATGAAGCTTTTCAGGTATTGTGGACTGAGTTCTCCTTTGTGAATAAGAAAAATGTTATTTGTGGAATCTTTTATAGACAGCATAACTCACCTGAAATCTTTCAATCATATTTTGATGAGACTATTGTAAAATTTGCGTCCTCTGGGAAACACATGGTAATCATGGGAATCAACATTGACCTTCTAAAATGCGCATCATCTTCGTATAGTCACGACTTTTTGTCATCCCTTCAAAGTTGTTTTCTCTTTCCCTCAATCGACAAACCAACACGTGTTCGCTCTACCTCCGCCACCTTAATTGATAACATCTTTATTAATAATCCTGATCAAGTTGTGGCTTGTGGAAATATAATCTCTGATATAAGTGATCATTTTTCGCAATTCTGTATTTTGAAATCTATAAGGGATAAAATTAAGATAAAAAAGTCGAAAATGCGGGACTTTTCTAGATTCTCTAGGGACAGTTTTAACACTGATCTCTCTAATGTGGACTGGAATGCACTCTTAAATAAAAAACCGTGTGATGCGGACAATTTATTTTCTTCTTTTTATAACAAGTTTAACAAATTAATAAATAAACATGCACCTATGAAAACAATTTCAAACCGCAAAGCAAAACAACTCTCTAAACCATGGATTACCAAAGGTATAAGAACCTCCATTAAAGGTAGGAATAAGTTATATGCATCTGGTGACACCGCCAATTACAAAATCTATAGAAACAAAATTTGTACTTTAACGCGTTTAAGTAAACAGCAATATTATTCCAAATTTTTTAATGACAACTTAACTAATATGAAAAAAACATGGGAGGGAATATACAGTGTACTTGCCCGTAAATTAAAGAACACAAAACCTATTACCTTTATTAAGGATCCTAATGACAATGATTCTGTCACCAGTGACCCAAGTAGAATAGCCAACGTTCTTAATGACCACTTCGCTTTTGTTGGACCTAAACTGGCAAATAAGTTACCAACCGTTCAGCGTAGATATTTTGACTTTTTGAAAAGATATAACTCTCCTGACTCTTCATTTGCTTTCAACCTAGTTACCCCAGCTGAAGTGGAATTGGAAATTTTGCGCATACCAATTAACAAATCTCATGGTTTATATTCATGTCCTACTCTATTGTTGAAGTACTCGTCAAATGTCATCAACAGTATACTCGCGGAAATAATTAATCTTTCTATTTCGACTGGGATGTATCCCACTAAATTAAAAATGGCAAAAATTATTCCTATCTTTAAAGCTGAAGACAATACTAATGCAAACAACTATAGGCCTATTTCTTTGCTGTCTAACTTTAATAGGATCTTCGAAAAATTGGTCTTCTCTAGAATGGAATCTTTCATTGAGCAAAATGACATACTTTCTCCATCTCAATATGGCTTCCGCAAAGCGCACTCAACTCGGCATGCAGTTCTTGACATTGTAAGTACCATCCAGGATAACATGGGCAAGCGCTTGTTCTCATGTGGTGTTTTTATTGATCTGAAAAAGGCTTTTGATACAGTCGATCACAAAATTCTTTTGTATAAGTTAGATCACTATGGTTTTCGTGGTGTTATAAATAAGTGGTTCTCGTCTTACTTAGAAGGTCGAACTCAAACGACGCAAATTGGTTCCTTTATATCTAAAAGAAAAAATATCTCTTGCGGTGTGCCGCAAGGCTCAGTCCTAGGCCCATTACTCTTCCTAATCTATGTCAATGACATCCAAGAATCCTCCGACAAACTGAAATTTAATTTTTTTTTTTCGCTGATGACACGAATGCCGTATATGGTGACAAAAATCTCAAGTCCCTTGAGTCGACTGTAAATCAAGAACTCTGCAAGTTGTTCGATTGGTTAACAGCAAATAAACTAACCTTGAATATTAAAAAAACAAACTTTGTCATCTTTAGACCGGCTCAGAGAAAACTTACCTATCACCCTAAAATAATGATATTCGACAATGATCAAAATAAGAATGTGGCTCTAGAATGTAAAGAATTTGTTAGATATCTAGGTATAATAATTGACAATAATCTTTCTTGGAAACATCATATTGATCACGTAGCCATTAAAATGAGCCAAACTGTGGGATTGATCTGTAAACTACGGCATTTTCTGCCAAGACATACTCTTCTTACTATCTATCGATCCCTTGTTGCTCCTTATTTAACTTATGATTTGACGGCCTGGAGCCAGGCATGTAAATCGCACCTTGAAAAGCTTCTCAAGCTTCAAAAGCGAGCTCTTCGCTTTATCTATTTTTCTGAGCGAAATCAGCATGCAATTCCTTTATTTACTGACGCCGGTGTTTTACCGTTAAAATTTTTGTATTATGAGCATTTAGCTAACCTTATGTTTGAAATAAGACACACTAATGCTCTTGGAAACATTCAAGATCTCTTTCAAGATATTTCTGATATTTATTCTTATAATACTCGATCCTCTACCTCTAATAACTTTTACACACAAAGTTCCAGACTCTCAATTCAAGTGAATTCATTTTCTAGAATCGGAACAAAAATATGGAATGAAATGCCTGTGTCTTTAAGAAAACTTCCAAAAAATGCCTTTAAGAGGAAAATAAAACAAACACTTTTTGAGATCCTAGCTTCAGAAGATTGTTATATTGATCTCCCAGAAATCGTTCAAAAAGTTAAGTTGAATTTATCCCTTAGTTGATATGTAATCTTTAATATCGTTTTAGTCTCTTGTAATTACTTGTTATAACTGTTGTCATTTATTATTAGTAATACCATTAGTTTATCAGCAGTCTCTAGTAATTGTTGTCAATTTTAGTTTCTTTAGTTCTCGTATTACTTTTAGCTGTATTTAGTTGTAGTTATTTTCTGTAAACATGACCCGCCTAGATTAGCTTAGCTACCCGCGGGCATGTCATTGTACTTTTACTTCAAAACACAATAAAATGTATGTATGTATTTATGTATGTATGTACTGGAACTTAATCACCTCGATATTCCTGAACAAGAAGATGTGCTGGGTGAGGTTGCTGTGACCCGGAAGTACAACCAACAAACAAAGAGTTGGAATGTGAAAATAGTAAAGCAGGCCAAAGACTATGGTTATATTTGGATGCTCCTGGCTAAAGTGTTTCGGCTACGTGTGGAGGATAATGAAAATATGCAGAGGGTGGTCCCAATGGAAGCTGATGACCCAAGGATGATAGCCCCTACAATTGCTGTGGTGCCACCTCCACCTTCACGCGAGCTCTTTATTCAGCACAGCAGCAGGTTTAAGAAAAACTAGGAAACATCCATGAATGATGTGAAATATGTAACATTTGTGAATTCATGTGCAGCTTTTGCTCATGCTCATTGTGGTCATTCTTTTTGGCGTCCATTTTGAAAGTGATTGCAACGGCTTCAAATTTGCCAGCTTCTGTAGGTTCTGGGAGCATGGATCGGAGTCGGTATATTTTTGCTTTCTGTTGGCACCACAAGACATCTAAGGGTTGTTGTGTATATTTATCGACCCATCGGCCTTCAGTAATCGATTGCTTCCCTCGTAAAGCGACCCTTTTTGGACACAGTTGAGCAGAATGTGGGACAAAACGCTTCTTGATGCGCAAGTATAATTTGGAAGTTGGAGTGTTTGATTGTGCTAAGGCTATCCAAGACGGAGGATTGTGATGGAGAATACAGATAGTAAGACGAGGTAAGCTTAACAGTTTTCCATATTTCATTTTTGTGGTCTGTAGCATTTGATATAATGCTTGGTAGACATATTTGTTGACACAAAGCTGTGATTGATAAGTAATTTCCCAAGTTTCATAGCAAATATGATACGGACATATACGTGTAATTGACATTACTATTACAGTTGATTTCACATTGCTTTACTACGCTGCATTGCGAAGTTTGTTGGCAAATTGGGTACTACAGTACGTTACAAAGTAGCAGAACTTTGGTGCTACTGAACTTCATATCTTTGTTTGAAAGCAGGAATATATTTTAGATTTGTAAAAAAAATTCTGTTTACAATGTGCACAACTGCTTGCAATTTAATAATTGAAGGATCAAAGTTTAGATTATTTTGGTCATAAATTTGGCTTGGGATTATGCATACGAGTTACTTGTTACTTTCCTCGTCAGGAACCGTACTTACGGACATGATTCCCCCGTGTACAATTTTTTAGTACTAAATTTTTACACACAAGGCTTTCAGGGGGGGTGCTTCTTTGCTTGAAAATTGGATCCTGGAAGGAGATGAACAGGGTAATTTTCCTGTCAATGCTTTTGTTTTCTGTCCATCGTTTTTGGCTAAATTTTTGGAGCAAAGTTATGAATGAATGATGGAGTTAACATGCTATTAAGTATTCAAAAGTTCTTTCCAAGAAAAAAATATATTCACAAATTAAACTTACAGGAGTTTAAAGTTTGGGGCAAACCTTGTGTCTTAATGAAATTTTAGTTGGATCATGTTGATGACTGCAGTTGTGTAGGATATGCAGTTTCCAATTTTGATCTTCTGTCAGAATTATGTGAGAACACTCAAATACAGATCTCATTCAAACATTATAGGTTCATTGTCAATTATCGTTTGTTTCTATTCCTATAAACTTAGCATCAGGACTACATTTTGCATGGATTTAATGTGATATATATTTGAAGGGACTGTTGTTTCACAGTGAAGTAGTTTCCACTTTGTTTTTGGATTTGAAGTTCAGTTTCTTCTTAGTAATGTTGGCTAAGGCAGTATTGAAGTATCTGACATGTTAACATACTTTACTTTTCATTTCTCTTCAGAAAAGATTGATTGATCCTGCATCAAACAAAATGCAGCCTCACAAACAAGATTTTTTAAGGAACAAATGTGTACTCTAGGAAAGCACATGTCCCTGACAGTGTCAATAAAATTTTTTTATGGAAATATCTGGGTTTTTACTCCCTTGTAGCACTTTAGACTATATGCATCACTTTTTTAACCTTTATATACTAAAAAAATATAATCAGTGTTTTTTCCATCTAACACTTGAATCAAAGTTCTCTTCTTTTAAAGTATAGTATGTAGTATTCCCCTAATTTTAAAAATTTCTGTTTACCTTTCAGATCAAGCACAATAACCATTGAAAACAAAAAAAAACCTTGCTCGGTCAAAGAAAGTTTTGATATTAAAATTGCACCCGTTCTCAATGAAAAGACTGAATGCAGACACTAAAGTTCATTTAGCTCATGTTCAAACTTTTTTGTAAATTGGAAAGTGTTGCTGGAGAAAAAATATTTTTGCTTTACCTTTTAGGGAAAAAAATACTAAACTAACTACCAGGTGTCTAAGCAATTTCAAAGGACCCATAGCATCTTATTTATCTGCTGCATTGAGCTGTGAACAAGGGCCGTTCTTTCTAGTGACCCTGCTTTTTGCAGAAACATTGTTGTCCTTCGTGATCCAAAGTTGAATCCCGAAAATCGACCAAATCGCGAGCATCGCAGGAAACGACCCACAGCAATAGGTGAAAAAGGATAATAAAAAGTCTAGGCTATTCTAAAAATATCCGATATGCATTTGCAACTCATATTAAGCCGCAATTAACTTTCTTTCCACTGGAATAAACAAACGATGGACGTATTGCAGCCATTTTGAATTTGGCAATGTCACGTGGTCGCGCGACGACCAATCAGACATTTTTCGCCGGTGAAATCACTTCCGGTGTTATCTACCGTACGCATGCGCACAATCAGCATATTCTCAGCTATTTATACTGTGGTGTTTTATTACATAACGTACTCCTTGACCGCTGACTAGATTTCCAGTCCCTGCAGCTGACAGAGGAGCCCCCGGAAGATGAAGAAGAAGATCCCTTTACTGCTAAGCTGATGAGTTTTGAGGTGAGATTACAATTGCTGAACTGCTGCTTTGAGGGTTTATTGAACTCGTCTGTGCATGTAGAACGAATTTCAAAAATTGGTTTGGGTGAGAAAAATCTTTTCCATAGTTTCCGAGCCTTTCGAGGGCTCTTTTCTCAAAAGGTCAGGCCCCAGTTGTTCGAAAGGTGGATAGCGCTATCCGGTAGATAGCGCTATCCAGCTTTCGAACAACCGGGGCCAGGTAACTATTCGTGCTCGAGGGCAAATTTTAAACTCAAAACCTAGTTAGCCAATAGTTGCACAGGTCCTACCTCACAAACGGCTCAATTTTTGCTTCGTTTACTGATAGTTCCATTGAGTAACTTTTGCTTTGTTGCTTACAAACTCTATATGGTTGGTATTGGTCATTGTGAGGTTACGAGTAAGACTGGGTCTGTGTTGTGCCGAAGTGCACTATGGAACTGTTTTGGGGTTGCTATCTCTTATTTTATTGGCTATTACGAAATTCCACTGGAAACTGGGTCAAAAATCGTGCCCCAAAATAGTCCCACAATACAGTTCGACACAACACCGCCCCAGTCTCTGAAGCGTAACCCCCAAATCCCAATTTAATAGAATGTTTTCACATGACGTCACGGTGGCCATATTGGTGTCCCAAACCAATGAAAGGGCGGCCATGTTGGTGTCCCAAACCATTCCTGCGGGAGTTGAACTCCTTTCTTATGCAAACGCTTTCTTTTGTTCCGATAAATTTGCATAGATGCTGGCCACGTGAGTGAAAACACTCTATAGTTGACTTTTTGTTTTTATTACAGCAAGGTGGATCTGATTTTGTCGCAGTCCGAGTGGGTCGCTCAACACTTCAGGCCATGAATAGCCGCGAAGTACTGGTAAAAAAATGGCCTTCTCCTCTGAAGTACCAATACTATAGATCACTGCTGCCTGATGTGTCAATCACTCTGTGCTCGTCGTGTAACCGGGTGAGTTTTAGTCAATCTTCCGTTATTAGAGCTGTCTTAAAATGACCATCAAAGAATCCATGCCCACCACATCTGGAACTCGTGACAAAACCTTGAGAATGTCTGCATTGGAGGCTACGAAACCGGTGACTTGTGAGAAATTTCAGTTGCTAAGCGCGGGAAAATTTGTAACCGATAGAAAACGCGAATTAACATGTCAGTAAACTTTGCCAAAAGCGTGAAGAAGGTTGTCAGATGGAGAGGATAGTGTGTTTTCTATTATCATTCGATGCAATTTGTTCTTCCTTTTCATTGGCCGAAAGCCCACCACGTGACCTGCAAATAACTGCCTACAAATAATGAGCAATGTCGTCCATAATCACTCTCTTGCTTGAAAAATTGAGATTTTCCCAAAGGGATTAGTCCATGGTTTTGGTCAAAAATTGGCCATTTTTCCGTCTTTTTATTTTAGGCAATATAGGCCAGGAAAATGCTCATGCGAAATACAAAACCACTCTTCTCCTTTTTGCGTGAAAAATGGCATATCGCTTCTCTCCCCAAAGATATTCATTAAAGAACAAACTTAGTGATCGAATGATGAAACAATTGTTGAACTCAGTTATCGCAAAATGTCGTGACTATTTGCCGAAGTCGAAGGATGAGGCAAATAATTGATCTGCTCGCCACTGACAAATCACGATATTTTGCTCAAATTTTTCATCTGTTCGGATTTCCTAGCTGAAAGTCTAGTGATCCGAAAATTATAGGGATTAAAACTTACTTTTTCGAAAATTCTAGGTGACCTTTTTAGGGTAAAAATCCGTTAAAAATGAGCAACTATACCATTTTTTAGATGTTCGGAAATCCTAGGAAAGGATAGCCTGCGAGAGGAGGGAGAGAAGGGACGACCGGAAATACGTCTGCGGTTCGCAGGCTAAGGAGAGGAATGCATGCAAGAAATTTTACAACAAATGTTCCGAAAATTCTAGATCTCAAATCGTCTTCTGAACAGATATTTTCCAAAAACTGACGTTGGGTGCCCCTGACGAAATGAACCGGAGGGTCAATTTGTGCTTTGTTGTAATGATAATGGTGTTTTGTCCTGATCCCTTTTTAGTTATTCCACACCGATGACTACGAACTTCTGGTTCTACAGAAAAACTGCTGTCCCTTTTGCCGAAAACCTGCGCAACATCTTTAACACGTGACTTTTGAAGACTCCATCGTCTGATGTCGCATGATATTATGAACCCAGATGATGTTACAAGCACCTGATACGGGGTCAGTTACCAGTTACCAGTTACTTAGCCTTCTCAGCGGTTTCCAAGTAACAGCGCTTGCTGGTTCACCGTTGTTGGTTTGATTGAACTCTGCTTGAACTCTGCTTGAAAGGCTCTCTGAAAGTAAAACTTTTCTTCCGTCAATTCTCTCCCATGTTCCTCAAAGTACGTTTTGTTTTCGTCTTTCTTGGCAGTCGACAGAGAAACTGGTCTCGTTGTGTTTTCATAACATAGAGTTGAACCGTAGGTTATGAATCGTTCAATTCATGCTGTTGTGTAAATAGTTGTGCTTATTTCTTAAGGATGTAAATAATTTATTTGCTTGGCGCAATTGGCGCTTAATGTAAAGAAGAAAACGTTACAGTAAAAACTAAGAGCTGGATTAAAATTGTATCAGCATCTGTAGTTGGGTTTGAGTTGTATTATTAAGAGTAAAGAACACTTACTCAGGGGAACCCAACGTCAATTTTTGGAAAATATCTGGTCGGAAGACGATTTGGGATCTAGAATTTTCGGAACATTTGTTGTAAAATTTCTTGCTTGCCTGCCTCTCCTAGGATTTTCTAAGAACATCTAAAACATGGCAGATTTTTACAGAATTTTACCCTGAAAAGGTCACCTAGAATTTTCGGGAGCCTTTTTTCTGGCTGAAATTTTCGAAAAGGTAGTTTGGTCCTAATCTCGTACCCAGTGGCCGTGGGAGATCTGGGTACGAGATTAGTTTGGTCCCTATAATTTTCTGATCACTAGACTTTCAGCTGGGAAATCCGAACAGACGAAATTTTTTTAGGGGATAAAATATGCCTATATCTACCATTTAAATACTAAAATACGTTCAACAATGCTATGTTTAAGTAGTTTTGAACTATATTCTCATTGGGTGCCCCTGACTTACTGCGGCCGGACTGTTTAACCCTTTAGGTCCCCAGAGTGACTAACATTAATTTTCTCCTAACAACATCAGCAGATCATCAAGAGTAAAGGTTATGAGAATTACTAAATTGATTAGCAAAGGGAGAATGCTTTGATGTTAAACCAAATTCTCTCCACTATTCATGAAAGAAATGTATGGAAATCAGTCTGGAGAATTTGTATGTGGATCTTGGGGCTTTCAGATTAAAGGAGCTCTGTCGCTAGGGACCTTAAGATTCAACAAGGGCGACATCCATTAAAATGTCACTGAAAAACAGACTTGGCACCCTTTTAAAATTTTTCGCGATTATCCCAATTCGCCGTAGTCTGCTACACAGCCGTTTTTAGTGTCGTCACGCAACGCTCCTCCCCACTAACGGCTGCTGAAAATCGAACCACATTCCTTTCCCTTTGTGTTTGTGGTCTAACGAACAAACCAGTCATGTATAAAGAAACTTGACAATACGTGAGCCGCAGGGCGCTAGGAGCGAACAGGCTTCTCAGTTTTCGACAAATCAGTCAATCGTCGCTGAATTTTGATGGGCTCTGTGTCTGCAAGCAAGTACAAGGTTATTTGCAGAAAAGTTTGTTTGAAGCGGTTAACAAAATTCTAAGTGAAAGAAAAAGGGTTTGACAGGCCTACAAGACTCTTACCAGGATCGGTTGGTTTTTTTTAACGTGCATATGTATGATGAATTTCATGTGCCGGATGTGCTCATTGCGTTGTTGTACATGTGAAGACTGTGAATATTAAACTGTCAGGGGTACTGATTCAAACAAAAGCAATCTTTTAAATTATCGATAAACGATTTCCCGAAACTATACCCGGCAACTTTGAGCACATCCATGTTGTACATCATATTTGCCCCACTTGCTTGCTGTTGCTGCTTATCTCAAACATTTTGAAAGGACTCGACTACGACAAAACTACTCTAGTTGATTGCTTGTTTTCACGCGACGATTTTGATTGTTCTGTCATTCAGACATGGGGTAACGATAAAAGCAAAGCTGTGATTGGAGGAGTCACCATACCGCAAACGTGGTGCGAACACCTTCCAGAAAATGGGAGCTGAATTCTAATTGGCTAATCGCGGGAAAGGAATGTGGTTCGATTTTCAGCAGCCGTTAGTGGGGAGGAACGTTGCGTGACGACACCAAAAACGGCTGTGTAGCAGACTAAATTCGCCGTGATACTTAAAAGAAGGGAATTTTGGTTGGAGCTGAAGAGAGGACCGCGCCCAAATTCAGACAGAGATGGTAGAATTCATCGCCTCACCGTTCACGTTATCAAGTAGTCTTAAAATTTGGTCATTTCACGTCGCAGTTGTGCAGGGGCAGTAAAGAAATGTTCAAAACAGCGTGATGCACGTGCAGAGTTGTTGTTTTGCACATTAAACCTATTTCTTTTTTTATGTTCCTGTCGAGTTATCAAACAAATTTCATCGGGGAGCACAAATCATAACACTGAGTTTATTTATCACAACTAAAACAACATTCTGCGATCTGATTGGTTATCGTTAGCCCTGATTTCAAGAGAGTAAAAGTTAGCTTGGCATAGCCTGCAAAAACAGGAGTTATTTTTAAGCCTTTTTGCGTCTTTCAGACGAGCATGCTGCGGGCGTGGAGAGCAAGACACGCGTTACGGGGGAAGGCGCGGATCTCGTGCGTGTCTGGTTGGCTTCTCGCTCGCTTCGCGCTTGCCTTCTCTCGCCTGAAAAGCGCGAAAAAGCAGGCAGGCGTATAGCAGTGAGAACGATTTGGTCGTTGAACTGACAGAGAGTTGGGACGCGTCAGAAAAATATTCCAAGGAAGAAGTGCTTTTTATGGTTGCCTGCGTCGCAGACGCTGTAAACCTTCTGTATAGAGACTGACTATATTTACGAATACGTGGGCCGGCTGCAACGCAGGCTACTTTTATGGCGGCTACGATCAATGTACCTCTGAGGTCGCGCTTTCGTTAAAAACGCCTGTTCTGCAGGCTAGATTCCAAACGATACAAACGTTACAAACAATTCCAAAGCCCAGGATCCATAAATTTTCCGGGTTCCGGAATCAAAACACTGTTTGTCACGAATCTGCACAAAGCATGACTAGTGGGAAGGAGAAACAACCAAAACTTTCGAAAAGTTGGAAACAGGGGCAAGTGGTACAGAAGTCTCCCGGATTATCCTGTACACAGACGTAGTTTTATTTTTCTTTTCCTTCTTTTCGAAAACATCGGCGAGCGCGAGAAAAAAAAATAAAGAACTATTTTCCCGGATAAGTTTCCAGAAATTCCAGAAGCTGCTGAATTTCTGAATGCGAACCATTCAACAGAAAATTCTAGAAATTCTGGGAGCAACGTTGAATGGAAAGAAAATTTTCGAGTTGGGTTGGGTTTTCCTCGTTTTTGGAAATTTTGGAAAATGTTGTTCCATTCCCTACTGGAAGTTGCCGAAAATTCATACCAGACGTTTTGGTTGAATGGAAAGTGACCATTGATTTCAGCAATTTGTGAGTCAGTGCGATAATTTTTAAGATCTATGCCCTACCGCCCTTTGGCAAATATATAATTCGAGCTGAGGGAATGATTGCGAAATTAGTTCTTTTCCTTAAAGACCTGAATCGAACTTGCCTTATCAGGTTCGCCTGAAAGAAAGATTGTAGTGGTAGTTTTTGGATAAATGTGGCGCTTTCGATGGCAAAAGGGATTTGGAGTTGTCATATTCGATATTGTAATTTGTTCCATTTGACTGAATTACAGCTCATCGGTCTGATACAACTGGTGGTAAATTACATATCAGTAACGTCTCGATCACGATCAGTCACCGGATACAAACAAAAATGCATGGTCAGCTCGTTGAAGTTTGTATTTTTCAGATTTTTGCTTAAAACAAAATTAGAAATGAACTCCATTGTTTAGATCGTAATATTATAATAGTATAATTGAAAAAGAATAACCACACGCAAAGAATAGCTACAGGTTGCAGGTTTGAATAGGCAAAATCTAATTATTCTTTTAAGTTAATACTTTGACAGATTTTCCGTTTTGTTTACGGACGACAAAAAGTCACGGGCTTTTCCCATAACAATGATCACGTGACGTTATGACACGTGTACTTGACGCGGCCCTGTTTGTTGAATGTAAATTATAAGCGGATCAACAGAAAAGCAGCTGTGGGCAGACAAGGTTCATTCAATGTGACTTGCTTGAATACATTGGTTGGATCGTTTTCCAGTTAAGTCACGGGGCTGAAGGAAGGTTCACTTCATTTCCATAGGACTGAAGCGTTTTAGGAGTCGAATGAGATGGAGCGAATTCAAAACGGCGGGCCAAGAGCAAACGGTTTCTCGTCGAGGAAGATGTTAAAAGGAATTGATCAGCTGGCGTGGCAGCGAATTTCCTACAAAGCATTGTTCGCGCTGCTCTTCGCTACGCCGGCATTGGTTCAGTATGGTTTGGGCTTGCCGTTTTGGTGCTATCCCATAGCGTTTGCTATCCTGTTCCTGCCGATTTTTGGAGTTTTTATGATGGCGTTCAACCGAATGTGTGTCGCTGAGTACGGTGTGCAATCAACCAACATCACACGGTTCATTGATTTCAGTGACCCAACTTTGGCGTCAAAATACGCCAACAAAAAGATTCCTATTGAAGTTCTGTACGAAGCTTACGCTGACGGCAAGCTAGACTTTAAATGTGATGTCCTAGAAGCTCTGGAAAAACGCCATCTCTTCTCTACCTTCGAACTGACATTTGATCACATCAGATTTCTGATTTACAATTTTATACCCGAGCTGATCTTTCACTCGAAAATCCAAGACGCCGAACAGGTTTGCGATCATTATGACCGTGGAAATGATTTCTATGAAGCTTTTTTAGGTCCCATGATGATCTATACCTCGGGGATTTGCCGAAATGAGTCGGAAACTCTTGAAGAAATGCAATCGAACAAGCTCAAAATGGTCGGAGAGAAATGTCAGTTGAAGGAAGGCGACAATCACTTGGATATTGGTTGTGGGTGGGGTACGCTAGTCAATTATGCAGCTGAGAATCACGGCACTTACTCAACAGGCGTTACCTTGGCTAAACGTCAGATTGAATGGGGGGAGGATGTGGCCGAAAAAAAGCAAGTTGGCAGCCGAATTAAGTTTTTGTGCATGGACTATCGTGATATCCCAAATGTAAAATATGACAAGATTACTTGTCTGGAAATGGCTGAACATGTTGGTGTGAAAAATTTCCAGTCCTTCCTGGTTCAGGTGCGTGACATGCTGGAAGATGATGGCATCTTCTTTCTGCAGATTGCCGGCCTGCGCCGAACGTGGCAGTGGGAAGATTTCATCTGGGGGCTGTTCATGGCCAAGTACATCTTCCCTGGGGCAGATGCCAGCTGTCCATTGGGTTGGATTGTCACCGAGCTTGAGCGAGCTGGCTTTGAGATCCATTCATCAGAGACTATCGGGGTTCACTACTCGCTGACGATCAATCGCTGGTACGATAACTGGATGAAGCCTGCAAATCAAGCAGCCATGACAGAAAAGTATGGCCGAATTGTTCGAATCTGGAACATCTTCCTGGCGTGGTCCACCATCATAGCACGCCAAGGGAATTCTACGTGCACTCAACTGGTATGCCACAAAAATCTTAATGTATATGACCGGTTAAAATTATTTAAAGTAAAGTCCAACTAAGAATACACTTAGTCCTAGTAATACATAAATAATGTTAAACTAGATCTATAATGAGCTTTATTCTTTGAAAGATGCTTGAATCCTGTCATTTTTTTCTTGAAACAAGATCTTGTGCTTATGATAATGATTAATAATGACTATGCTCCATTATTTAGGGGCCGATTTTATGGTCAACTACATCTTTCACAGGAACAAGCTTTCAAATTTTAGAAGTCACTTTCTTTCAAGATATGTTAATGTTTCTGATTTTTCAGCAATTGCCTCATCTTTAGCCACAGCATACTTTATTGTCAATTAAAATTATAGTTTTAATGGCATGTTTGTGTAGCAAAACAATGGCAAAAAAATTATTTTCTTATGTTATCGTACTGGGAACTGGTTTATAAAAGTGATAACAAGCTATTTTTGCAATAATTTACTTGGCATTTTATTCTAAAATTTCTGCAACCAAACTAATGCAGAGTGACGTTATTTCTTTCAGTTTACAGTGGATTTTATGTTACTTGACTCAAGGTGATCGTCAAAATGAAGATTCTAATCCAAAATTGAGTTTCTTTTAAAAAAACTTGGTTTGCTCAGGTTATTTGTGAAACAAAGGAATAATATTTTCTCCATTTGAGTCTAATTTGACATTTTTGGCTAGCTTCCATGAGATGATGATACATTTGTATTTGCCTACAATTATTTTTCAATGTTGTCATAGCCTTTAGGAGATATACTAGTAGAATCAAAATATTGAACCCAGCTAAGTTACGTGAAGTTTTTATCAGAATATTTGAAATCTAAAGGTAATTTCTCAATTTGTGTCAAGTTTCATCCCATGAAGGTAGGTGCAACGACAAAAGAGATTTGGCTATGAGAAGAACAGCTGTTCAACACAAAAACATCATTCTGGTTTGAATAGCATTTGGTGTATTCATTAGCCACTTGGAATATTCCATGAATAATTTATTGTGTCAGTATTCTCAAGATAAGCTTGGCCTTGATTAAGTTAAAAATCATGTTCACTCTAAATTGTTGAAAAATTAATAGCAAAAATGTATCTACGATGTATACTGTAACAATTTGGTTTTTCATGCTGAGGGGAAAATGGTTACTTGGGCTGTGTAATAATTTGAACTACAAACTCCCTCAGAGCATTTTTGGGGTGAATCGCCCTTATTATGCAAATTTCAGTCACGTTGTTATGCATAATTTGAATTAACTTCTTGCAAGAGATAAAATAAAATCAATTTTAAATATGTTTTTGAGAAAGGGAATTAAGAGAATAATTTTAATTTAGAATCAGGGTACACGATAGTGTGATTTCTTTTTACATCAGTTATTTTCATTGCAAACTTTACAATTTAACAATTGTTTTATATGGAAAGGGAAAACCAGTCATATAGAGCGGCCTACAACACAAGGCTTATTTACCAATCAAGATTGTTTTCACCATCGTAGAGTTGCTAGAGTAAAATTTATTTTGCTGACAGGCAGATAATTAGCATAAAGATCAGAAAAGGAAAATATTGAAAAAGTATTTTTTTATATCTTCAATTTTTCCACATTTTGAATGATTATCTTCTGGGCATTAGAAGTTATGTTTTTTTTTTCTTAAACTACAGTGGCGGTATGTAAAAAATATTTAATACGTGGGTCATATTGGTTTTATCATTTGATAATATTACCGGCCACACTAGTCGGTCAGTTTGATTGTGGTATGTTTAACTGGAACAATAGAACAGTACAATAGAGCAGTTTCACATGACGTCATACCGGCTATGTTGGTGTTCCCTAACCAGGGCTGTGCTTTGACTAAGCCCAGTGGACCATGGTGCCCAACTTTTGCTCTCCGCTCAGGCAAAAGGTTTCAGTTTTCCTTCTAGCACAGCCTTGCCTAACAAAACAACGGCAGCCATGTGTATGTCCCAAACCAATCAAGTAAGAGTTAAACTATTTTCTTCTGTAAATGGTTTCTTTTGTTCTAATACCCTTTCAAAGGTGCTGGCCACATGAGTGAAAACACTCTATAGTGGGCTTAACATAAACATGCTTAGTTTTTTTTTACTAAAATCATAGTTTAATTTCTATAAATATTAATAACTATTAATCTGCAAGCAATAAGTGGCAGGGCTTCTGATAATTCGTGGAAAAAAAATGAAAATTTCGCGGGATTTTCAGGGGCAAATTCACGGAAAAATCGGCCGATTTCACGGGATTTTCGTGGGAAAAAAATCAAAATTCTTAGAAAAATCGGCCGATTTCACGGGAAATTTCTGGGGGAAACTTCGCCAAGAAACAATCAGTAAAAAACAGCCTATTTCGCTGAACTTTGTTTTGGCAAATTTCACTAAAATCGACTCAATTTTCGCGTCGATATGACCAGCGTTGTTTAACGTTTTTTTAGCGGGGATAATAATTTGCTTTTTTAAACAACAGTTCGCTCGAAAAATGAGCGAATGCTAAAAGCTATTGAAATTATGGTTAGTGCCCAGTTTTTCGCAACGTTCATCTAAAAATGCCTGGTAGTTTTGGGACGTTGTTTACTCGTTGCATTGACGAAGTTTCAAGATAAATTTGGATGTTTCGGGTGAATAAAACAGGTCTAATAGCCAAGATAAGTGTGAAATATGTTTTGCCGACATGTAATATGAGGGTAAAGAAAAGTTGTTGCTTGTTTCATTGGCGTAAGAGCAAGTGGTTAGAGGTGACATTCGTGTGAGCAGCTAGTCTGGAAAATGCATATCTCGCTGGCGAGAACTGCATCGCATTTCTGCTTTAGCCACCATTTCTATGCCATTAAAGCAAGGCATTCACCTTAAAACTAAATTTGGCTCACCAAAAATCACACCCGTACTAGATGGTAAGCTCCCTGTCTTAATATTATTATTATTTATGAGGCCAATCTCAGGTACCTAATTAAGTTATATCTCCAATTTATTATATTTGCAATTCTTGTGATTGTTCTATTTAATATTCATTTATAATACAATTTCACATTTTAATTCTGACTTACTTTGCAAGTTAATTTGTGAGATAAGGAAGAGCAAAGATTAATGTCAGATTGTCGGTTAAAATTGTGCATTGTTCCTCGTCAACTTCATATTAGTGATAAGGGGGCAGTTCTGGGATAATACAAATCACTGTATTTTTAGGCCCTGAGAATAAGCTATTTCAGGTTTCCAAAAACTCTCACTTTCAAAACAAGGCTACGTGCAAAATCATTCTTGCGAAAGTAAGTTTTATTTGCTTGAGGATAAAAAATCACTTTCATATCAATGGTTTCGCTTTTTCTTCGCATTCAAGCACCTGCACATCTCCCATAATGTACCTTATTTGCCCCCCAAAATTTTACATATGCATTCAGGGCTGTAG
Organism: Porites divaricata; assembly: GCA_038088405.1. Lineage (NCBI taxonomy): Eukaryota > Metazoa > Cnidaria > Anthozoa > Scleractinia > Poritidae > Porites > Porites divaricata. Next base: position 650,391 of record JBBMOI010000015.1, on the reverse strand, counting down.
CCAGAATTCAGTACAAGATGAGGCAAGTTTCGAGCGACGAAGGCGCGAGCTGCTAGGGGGGTCTGGGGACATGCCCCCCCTGAAGATTTTGAAATCTAGAGGCTCAGAAATGCTCTCACAAGCATTTTCTGTTGCATTTTTCTTCAGAAAAGTCAATCTTGGGCAAGTGTAGAAGTTCACTTTTTTATTGCTTAGTGATACTGGTGTACCAAGTTATGACTATCTGCATTTTAAAGCATTTGAAAAACTGCTTCTCACAGTTCACATGAAACGAATTAACCTCATTAAAATGCTTTGCCCCTCAATTCATTCACCTTATATGAGCTTGTTTTATCTTAACTAATCCAATTTTTTTCTAGGGATTATTTTCTCAATTAAACCTTTCTTGAAAAAAAAAAGGCCAAAATCAAGACGGGGCAACTGCCTAGTCTTGCCTCATGCTAGCTACAGCCCTTGCATTGTTTTCAGTTTCTCTTGGGACAACTGTAATAGCCAGGATAAATGAAAAACAAAGGTTATGCCAAATTTTGGAGGGCAAATAAGGTGCATTATAGGAGACGTGCAAGTGGCATATTGAGCTTTTGTTTACAGAAATAGGTAGGAAAGGGCTTGGCCCCTCCCTCACCACCTTAAGGGCTGGGCCTTCCCTTGTTAAACCCTCAGAAGCCACCCAAAATTTTTTAGCTAAAACCCTGTTTGCCGAAGCCAGGGAAACTTGGCACCCTCACCTTCAGTTTTAAGATTTAGAAGAATGAGTGAAATATAATATAATGCTAATATTAAGAATTTACTTTATGCTTGTGCTTAAAAATGGAAATTGCTTGGCAGTGTTTTCTTGTTAACTTTACAAAGTTTATCATCAAATTTTGCAAAAAAAAAAAGGTTATGATTGTGAAATTTTGGTGGTGACTAGTAAATGAATAAAATAATTTGTGGTGTAGTGGTATAAATTGTGAATGTTATTTTATTTAGATTTACGTATGCCTTTAGAATACAGGCCTAGGTTGTTCAAAAGCTGGATAGTGCTATACAGCAGATAAATCACTGTCTAGCAGATATGTATTTGGGAAACTAATTGCATTATCCACTGAATAGAGATTTATCCATGGATGGCGCTATCCACCTTTTCAACACCTGGGGCCTGCACAGTGTATGCCTCATTTGAATTATTTGTGGTACTGTGTACATGCTAAATCACACACCTGTGGATCGAAAAACGACCTTATGGCCACTGAGGGCCTGTTTACATGGCGTGGGGGACCCCAGATAGGTGAGGTAGCATGTGGTGGGTTACCTCACCTATTATGTAAACGTGATCAAATTAAACTGAGAGATTATATGAACAGGCAGGTTACTTCACCTACCTGGGGTCCCCCACCTCTATGTAAACAGGCCCTAATGCCTTCGGACTTTTTTCTCATACCTGGCGGGAAACCATTCACCCACCACAATACATATATCACAAGTGAGTTAAAGTAGAACCATTTGCCGTTTGCTCATCTCCCTTGATACACGTTGTATGCCCCCCCCACCAACAAAAAAAATAATGCTTCAATTTTTCTTGCGAGGACTGTAATACCCAGAAAAAATTTAAAACAAAGGTTATGCAGGCTTGACGTGAGGTGGGGGGGGGGAGTAAGCAAGGAGTATGGGAGATAAGCGAATTGAGAGAAACGAAATGTTGACATGAATTATCGCTCTTTGCCCAAATCTCCATCTTACGAAGTTGTGATGGGGGTGTAATCACTTCCTTAAGAACTTTTGAACGTCTCCAAATATGACCAGGTTTTCTAGGTGAAATGCCGCTTATGATTCAAAGAAAATTTGGGACGTATATGATGACGTCATCCACCTGTAGTAAATAGTGAGCAGACGTCAAAGGAGCACATTATTCCATTGTCATGTTTGTGTTGTTTTGCCCAGTTACTTAGGTGTACAAACTGACCAAATCTCTAAGCGTCTGAAATCATGTGTATACAATTTCTGTTCAGCTGTCAATCTCAAGATAATTTTTCAAAGCTCTCGCCGTCGTTCACAGAAATCTAAGGTCATTTATAAAGCTGGTTGCTGGGACTGCAGTGACTTTTACATTGGCAAAACGGAACATTTCAGGGCTCTCACTAAGAATGACCCCACATTAGCCATTGCTGACCATATAAGAGCCACAGATCACAACATCAAGTGGGATCATTTTGATATTCTAGCTTCCGGTAAAACAGATTATCATTGTAAAATAAAAGAAACTTTGCTTATCCAAGAACTTAAGCCGGCCCTTAATGTAAACGTCAGCAGTGAGAAGCTGATACTTTACTAATTGGCTTAAGCTTTTATTGTTTTACTGTTAAGAAACAGATGTTTCTTAATCTCGTTTCCAGACCCCTTATTTACATTTCATATATAGTTTTCATAAAATTGTAACGGTCTTTATTTCACTTTTGAAAATGTATGTTGCGTAGCATACGAAACGTCAAGTTATTAAAATGCTTAAGTTTGATATGTTTATCACCGCTGTTTGTATTTTATTCCTCGTTAAACTACGATGGCCCAAGAACAAAAGCAGTTATGAGACATTCAAGAACTGAAAAACAGGGTTTTATGCGTGCTTATCCCTTTCAAGGGGTTGCCAAAATTTCTTCTCAGGGGTTCTCGTAATAATAGGGACCTTGCGATCCGACAACGACGACGTCCATGAAAACGTCGCTGAAAAACAGACTTAGCATCATTTTAAACTTTTTCGCGATTATCCCCATGATTCGCCCTGTTACGTAAAAGAAGGGATTTTGGCTGGGGCTGAAGAGAGGGGAACGCGCTTAAGTTCGGACAGAGATGGTAGAATTTATCGCCTTGCCGTTCCTGTTCCCAAGTAAACTTAAAATTTGGTCATTTCCCGTCGTAGTTGTGCAGTGAAGGCAAAGAAATGTACAAAAAAGCGTGATGCACGTGCAGAGCTGTTGTTTTGCTCATTAAATCTATTGTTTTTTGACGTTCCCGTTGCCGTCGTCCTCGTGCCTCGTAAGGTCCCTAATCAGGGGCACCCAACGACTGCTCTCTGTAAAATGTCTGTTCGAAGCAAAAATTGCCTTGAATTTTGTTTAGCTTGAGGAAGGCTAAAGCTTTCTAATAAATTCCCTACGATTTTCTAAACGGTTTAATTTTTCACATTTCAATCCCCAGTTTAAGCTATTTTTCGTAGAAAAAGGAAACCTAAATTTTCGGATTCGAAAATGCGATGGAGAGAGGGGAATCAGAAAAATTCTTACTTTCGTAAAACTTTAAATTGCATCTAGCATTTTCGGGAAAATAACACTGAAGCCCTTGTAATTTCAAAGACTCGAGTTGCCCTAGGATGACCGACCAGATCCAAACTTTTTAGTGCCGCGTACGTAGAATGTATTTCTAGATCTAGAGATCTTTAATATGATCCTTACGGCAAGGCGATGAAGAAGTAAGCAAAAGAATAAAACAAAAATATATATATTAATTTTAAACAAATTGCCCAATATTTCGGTTTGAAAACAAGCCTTCTCTTCAGGGGCTAAAAGAAAAACTGAAATAAAACTAAAAGTTCGTCACAAAAAAAAAATCTAAAAATACTCTGGATAGCCTAAAAAGTGTTGTTAATGCAGTAAGGAGGCAACCGTCGTTTATAGGTGCCCCTGAATAATGTGTTACTTTTAATGAAGAAAAAAAATTAGGTTATATATTGGAGCCGGGTGGCTATGGTGACTACCTCAAAATAATTACTTTGGGTGTGGTGCAGTTATCAGGGGAAAAAGAACTCTGCTAACAAGGAAGTACTGAATTGACTAATGTCCCACCCAAAGTATAACTTTGTTGAGAAATTCCCTTCGGTGTAAAGTTTGACCGTTATGCAAGTCAGATACCGCGGTTAACAAAGACAGGCAGGCTTACAGGTGACTAAAAGAAACAAGCGATTACCTGTTTAAAGAAACAAATTTATCGGCAAGTTCTGCCAGTATATTCTTTTATTTCTATTTATTTGATTTTTTTTTTTAATGATAATTTTGCGCATTTTTATAATTTATGTTTACGACGCTTACTTTACTCACAAAGTAGTCTACTAGTCCTCTGCCTAAAACGTTCCGTGCTTGTTCTGGTTAACTATAAAATATTGCGCGTCCACTTCAGAATGTATGGACAAGCGAAAACTGACGCAGGCATGCGCATTTACAACAAGCCAAAGTATACTTTATTGATAGACTAAACAAAATAAAGAATGCCTACATCAAAAATATACTAGTACACCATAGCCGGACACGTAAACCCCGAAAAACTAATTTTGGAAAAAATGGGTACCGTGTAGCCCGACCTGTGCTATGGTGCTGCCTTTGGGGTCTTAAGGCTTGCTACTGTATATAAATATGAGAAAAAAAATAACTCAAGGTGTATAAATATATAATATCTCCTAGCTAGGCTCAAAGTGAAAAAAAAAAGAAAAAATGTTCGCGGAGTTTTTAATTCGGCGAGGCTGTCACTCCAGAATAGAGCGACTTGAATATCTGTCGCTGTTTTAAGTGCGCAGTCGAGCTTATTGGATCAATGTAAAGGGTGAAAGCTACGATTTCCTACTGTTCACTCAGCAGATAGTCGCTATAATTTTTTCATCTATTTATTTTTTTGCAGACAATTCAGATCCAGGCCAGGCAAAAAAACTTTTCCTCGGAACCTCTGAAAATCTTCATGCATTAGGAAGTTATTGCAGTTTACGTTACGTGTTAAGCTATAAAATCAGCGTTTGTGGCATTAGTTAAGAAGAATTCAGAAGTTCCAAGTTACGCTATAATATTAGGCGTAGCCAAATTGGTAAATTCATCATTACAAATGCACGCAAAAAAAGTCTTCCATTTGTGAAATAGCTTTCTTCCTTTAGATAATGGCTCCCACATTTGCTACACAGTCGACCACGTTTCTCTAGCACGGGCTGCCACCCTCGTTTCTCTCGTCTCGTGGCTTCGCCCCTCACTAAATAGGCTGATTTAGCAACAGGACGGGAACGTCAGCTGACGACGGCGCGCGCAAATTAAACAACTGGCTTAACTAATGGCAGAGCGGCAAATTGGGCACCGGAAATCGTGTTTAGTCCTTTCCACGCCCTTTCCCGTCGTCAACTGATGTTCCCGTCCTGTTGCTAAATCAGCCCAATCTGAAGAAGAGGAGACGGCTCGCGGTCTAGCATAATCTCGTACCCAGATCTTCCACGTTCGGTGTAAAACAGAGTGAGATCTGGGTACGAGATTAGGTCTAGCACTAAACGGACAATAAAGCAAATAAAATATGGCTTTTTCTGGTCTTTTGTCAACTTTTTCACTCTTTAACAGCGCCTTAAGAATACCAAACTTTGCTCTTCGTATATATCTGTACTCCCTTTAC